>JAPMAF010001100.1:0-11882 GCA_026537445.1 Silvatares holzenthali
TGTGCAGCGCCCTTGAGGTAATTTTCTCACGAAAACGGCGCTATATAAGTTATCCATGTTAATAATAATAATAATACTCACTTTTTTAA
Organism: Silvatares holzenthali; assembly: GCA_026537445.1. NCBI lineage: Eukaryota > Metazoa > Arthropoda > Insecta > Trichoptera > Pisuliidae > Silvatares > Silvatares holzenthali. The sequence continues at coordinate 90 of JAPMAF010001100.1, forward strand.
TAATATCGTTATGTATCTAATGTCACTAACTCGTCGACTGCTCAAATTGGCTATTATACCAATTCTAACACATTTAAATTATTATTAGTTTTTCTTTCAGCGCTAATTCGATATTTATTTTAATCTAGAAAATCGAAAATTATTTTAAAACATTCATGGTGGAGTTCATCGACACACATGTCTTCTTTAAAAGAGGCAAAAAAATATAAGATTCTTGCACTAACATTCCCAAGACAATCTTTAATTATGAATATATTTTGAAATCACCAATCTCAGTGTTTAGGAAACGGACAGAAAAGAATATCTAGAAAAATATTGTAGACTTCCGCAAATACCATTTTAGGGCAGCTCAATGCCCTTGTACAAAAGAATACTAAACATGAGAAGATGCCTGAAGGCATTCTGAAAGAAATGTGTTGCATCTCATAAGAGAAAGATTTTATGTAGGCGTGGCCCTGATAGTTCTAGATTTTATGGCTCAACAATCTTCTACAGTGGTTTGACGAGACCTTTGAATTAATTTTAGGAAAGCTACTAATAAGGTGATTAATAGTCAAAGTTCAGTAATAAATACTTCCTTATAGAAAAAATAAAGTATTAATGAAATACGTGACATAACGTGAGTTTGTAATATAGCTAGAGCAGACTCTTAGGCTTAATTTTCCATCAAATTAACAGTCAATGTCGGTACGTATAATTAAATATCGTGATACTTAATGAATTTTCATGGGTAATTTAGAAACTACGTGTTTTTGCTTTTGCGCGATCTCTTCGAGACATAAGCCTTATGTAAGAAGCTTTCTTGTACATTAGGTTACAAAGTTACCGCTGTACACTGTATTGCCGTCAATTCCAAATATTCGCCTTCTCTTCTTGTTGTGCGTATATTTCATTTCTTCCCGAAAACGAATAGGAATACTCCTCGCCAGTCTAAGCTTTCTTCTTCTCAGAAAAACAAAATTATTTTCTGTTTTTCTCCACAACAACAATAAATAATATCAGGAATTGAAAATAAAGCCGTAATACCTAGATTCAATGTACTATATGTATAACGAAAATTGTTTCATTTTCAACACTCTGATCGATAAATAATATGATTCCTACCTAAAAAGAGAGCTTCTTTCTATTATCATCTTCTGCTTTTATGAAACATAAAATAATTTTGGTACGTTTTGTTAACAATTTAATTTCGTTTAACTTAGCATAGCAGTTATTAATGTAGTAGAATAAAAATTTAATACCTCGTTGATTTCTCTAAAAATCTGTTATAAACAGATAACGAAATCAACTTTCTTAGTTATATATAAGGTAGTGGGTAAAATACTGGTTCAATTCTCCCCGAAAATATATTTAAAAGTGCATTTTCAAATCAAATATTGATTTCAATATGAAGTTTCTGGGCGACGAAAAAGAGTGTTAGATCTTATAGCACATTAGTGTTGTATTATTACGTAATATGAAATGGATTTATCCTTTTGAATCCTACTGTACTTGTTAAGATAGTAGGACTGACTATCTGAAGACAATTTGTATAGAATATTAAACATATATATGTTTGTTTTAGTGTTGGTATTTAAGATAGTGAAACTTAAATCCAAGTACTAAATCGTATTCATGAATTTGTAGATTATCTATGTAGATTATTTAGACAGTATGTGGGCAAAAAACTGAATGACCTCTCTGGTATGAATTTGAAATGATTTCGCTGTGAAACCACAATATTTCAGACAATATCGTTGTTACATTTTGACTATTCTCAAAGGTCAATGACGTGGAATACATTTAGCATACCATTTTTTTAAAATCCATATTCTCACTATCTCTGTTCAAATGTTATCATCTAATGTTATTATTCTTGGAATTCCGTTACATTTTTATTAGGCACTTTATTGTAACGTTGCCCGATTTCCGACTATCCTCCCGATCTCTGGCAGTTTGTATTGGATCAATTGATATTGGTAGGGATGTTTTTATCGCACTGCCTCTTCTACCTAAAAGGGATAACATTTTAAAATAAGCTTCATTGAATATACCTTCGTTGTTTTATAAATGTATATTTGTGTAAAATTACACGGTGTGTTATAGATAATTTTTATCATAAAAAGTGATCGATAACTAAATCCTGCTGTACTCTACTACTGAACGAGTATACTACTGAACGAATAAGTATGCATTTCACTACTGTACAAGACTATGAATAATCCTTACCTCTATATAATGTAAATAATGTATTATAATTAAAAAAAAATACCATTCACTATGAAATGTCAAATTCGTGATTATTTCACATTTGAATTTTGTTATATCGTAAAAGATTATTATCTAAATATAAAAAGTATATATATAATGTTGTATTAATACACACAATTAAACCCATGACAAGAAAGACGCACTAAAATAACTAAATTGACCATTAAGACGGTATAAGTCAGCTGATACAAGTGTTACTACACTCTTTTAGCTTCAGCATATTTAATATTAAATTTTCACAACTATTATAATGTTTACTTATACTATTTGTAGGGCCAAATAAAATATTATTTATAATTCCTTAGTAACATACGAGTATATATTTGTAGCCATAAATTTGGAGAATTACACATATATATTTTTGGTTACTTTATTGATTATTGTCAAATACCATTAGTTAGTCTCACAATACAATGCTTTGGTTATTGTCAAATACTATAGGTATTTTTTTTCTACGAGTTTCGGTTCCTTAGCGACTCATTAACAAGAACTCGAAACGCCTTGAACTTAAAAAATTATTTGTGGAAGATAAGCACCAACAAATAATATATCAAAATGTGGTTTACTTCAAGGTACCCACCGAAAGAATTAAACATACGAGTATATTTGTCAATTAATATTTCTAAACCACACCGCCTTTGAAGGGATTTTCTCTTGAAAACGGTACTGTATACGTTATCTACGTTAATAATAAAACCATAAGGTTATAGAAAAACGAGCTGGCAATGGCATCTATAGATCAGTGCAGTTTCTAATGATACAATTGAATTGGAATGGCCTACGATTGTGAAATCTTCTTCACACACGGCACATTATTCCGTGAAAATGGAATATTTCTTTTTTGTTTTACGCATTTAAACACTTTTTTGTAAGCTGCATAAATTGAAGCGAGTGAGGTTGTTCTATTCTCCCCTAGAATTGAAATAAAACTTGCTAATCATGTAATCATTACATATACAGTATGAAAGATTAAGCTAATAATATATGCGCCGCAACATTTTTGTTCCCTCAAGAACAAAGTACTCCTGGGTATTTGTCTTTCATTTTTATTGCTAAAACTTGAAAGCGGCGAACGAAATGTTACTCCTTATGTGTTCGTATTCTCTCATATTCTCGTACTTTCGCTGTTACGAACAATTGCAATACAATTAAAGTAAAATTCCTGTTCTCCGTGTTTCGCTCCATGAACTCTGTCGTGGAGTAACATAATCTGAATATGAGCACGACCGACGGAAATGTCTATCGTGAGTGTTTTTTAAGGGGAGCCCTCATCTTTCCTTCAATTTATTTACGTGATGGAAAAACTTTTCGCTCTTTTTTCTTTCGAAAGCGTTTGATGTCGTTCATAGACTCCTGTCTTCGGGAGCAATACACATCCTGGTAGTACTAAACCGGAGTTTCTTAATCTCTCATCTCGTCTCAATTCGACATAAACCGATAGCGTCACATGTGCTACAATCTTATCGGAAGTTCTGGAATTCTCGAAGGCTTCGTGTTTAATCTCGCTAAAGGTATCATCTTGCAACTCCACGCTCGAATCCTTACTATGTAATATTGAATCGTATCCGGTGTAGCTACGTGATTCGGTCTACATAGGATATGATGGTTTAATTCATAATATGTAAGGAACAGTTTTATTCCTAAATTTATTCATACGAATATGCACACTTCACTAAAACCACACGTATTATTTTTTATTATTGTTTTACGAGTGCAATTTGAGCATTTACCTTAAATATTCTCGTGTATTAGGTCCCATATCAGTGAATTTTTTTTCACTGGTCGTTTCGAACTCTAACATCTTCGGTTTCACTAAAATTTTTAAATTAATGTGAATTTCCATTGAAAGGCAAGATATTCTTATTTCAAAATCAGAAACATTTATTATTAATTGAATACTTTAGTATATGCGGTCAAGGAAAAGTTGAAATAATATATTATTTTGGAATGTAAACTCCGTTGTGACGGTAACGCAGTAAAGAAAAATGTGTATGGACCAAAAACTACGAATGATCGTCATAATAGCGCAGAAGTGTCGAAAGATGTCTTTATAACATCTAAATCTGCAGAGGGATAGGAGCGTAGAGCTGTTCCAGAAAGGATATGGAGACTTTCTCTATAGCGATTGCTAACTTCGGGAAGCCCGATACGGTACATGCTGACGAGTTGAAGTGGATTCGTCTCAAATCACGGTTGAGCTAGCTGCACAAATCAACGTAAGTTACAAAACAATATTAGAACATATGCTTTTAATCGGTAATATTAATAAACTCAAGAAGAGAATACCTTATGAGCAAAACAAACGCTAGTTGCAAATAGACTTTGACGGCTTGCATTAGTTTCATAAACGGACACCAAATGAAGGAATTCTGAATTGGGTCGTTATTTGCGTTGAAAAGTGGATCTCGTTCGATAATTGAAACATTCGTCACAGTGGTTGAATGTAAAGCTAACAGCCGAGTCTGGTCAATCGCTCTTCGTTACTGCTTCCGCTCGACAACGCACGACCACATACTTCGCAGCAATCAATTGCAAAATTTGTAGGATACGATTGCAGACTCTTCATCATCTGCCGTACACACCAGACGTTGGCCCGACAGAATGTCACTTTTTCGTAATTAGTATAACGTTTTACGAGGAAAAAATCATCTCTGAAAAGATAGTGAAACCCGTCTTTAAAAAATTCAATGATTTCCGTTCACGAGAGTTTAACACAAGCATTATTAACCTACAGCCATTAAAATGAGACAACTGTATAAATAATATGAGTCACTGTTTCAATTAATTTATTTAAACTTGTCGCGCCTTTTTTGATTCACAAATTAGTTTGAATCGTCAAGTTCATTCTTAAAAATCTAATACGGTGCTGTTTTTTTTTCGCACCAAGTAGAAACTCGATTCTTGGAAGATCAACTTGAAAATATTTTTTTTATTTACTGAAGCAGGCTTAAATTATTCGGAGATGCTACGCAGTGGATGGAAATATAAAAAATGTGATAAAAGAAAATCGTTCTGATTCTTTTCCATACTTTGGCAGCTGAAGGCCATTCGTGAGAGTTGAATTATTAATCAAACGAATACCACGTCTCCGAGTCGAGAACGTTATTTACGGGAGCTTCTAAAAAGATGGCTGCCAAACTAATTTTCGGAGCACACTTTGAACTATCGTGTATTTTCTTTCTAATTTTGGAATTCCTTTTCCGCAATTTTAATTTAGTAGATTTATTTGAAAATTGTTTATAATTTGCCGATCTTTGTCAAGTCGTCTTTTTCAAATGAGTTTGTGTTAATGTTATTGTTTAATCTAAGTAAGGTATGTTAAAATTTAAATCTTTCACTTATTGAATTTCCGCGACGGAATCGGTGCGACGAGTTTAATAATGTTGTACTCAGTTTAGTGAAGGTGGTGTCTCAAGGGGTAAGTTTTTTGGAAACCGAACCTCCACTTTGCAGCGGTATGTTCCCGGCAGACAGGGTTATGCAAGGTAATGTTACGAAACTAGGATAACTTCTCCATTAGCGGAAGTAGCAACAAATCTTTTTCGCTCGCGTAATTTACCAAGAACTCTGCATGGGATCTTGAATACAGTATATTAATTAAATAATTATTATTTTATCATGGGAAGAAACTCTATACTGACTAGTATAGAGTTCGTGTTCTTAATAGTAAGTTCTTAAACGAAAGCCTTAATGTTAAGAAGATTAACTCTCTTAGTCTTCTTTGGCATTTCCTCTTTTCGTCTACTTGGAGTAGGATCGGATATGTGGGTACGTAAGCACTCGAAGCTATAACTCGAGCGTCTTATTTTATGGCCAGTTGCCCCCTTACGACAATTCTTCTTACTTTTCTTAAATATTCTACAAAGATAGTCTTTGTAGAATATTTAAGAATAATTATTGACTATTGATACGTATAATCTTTTACACACTCACGCTTGAACGCTCAGCACTGGTGAAAGTATATTGAAATATCTCGTAAAGGTTTCTTCACCAAATATACTCCGGAAATTTCAGCTGGGTTCTTGACGTTTTGCTTTTTGACCCAAGATTTGATATATTTGAACACCTTTTTTAAGTTGATGAATTAAACCCAATTGAATTGTTCAAATTAAAAATTACAATCTCTGAATCTAAATCATCGCTATTGCTTATATAATTGGCGAACAATTTTTATTGTATTTAACAAAAATTCACCTTTTTTACATGGGAATAAAATGTAGTGACTTTGTCTGATTGTCTAATCATTCTTTTCAAATTTATACATTGTGGAATATTATTTTTATGACATTTTTCAAGCAACTTTTAATACATGTTGAATATTCTCGGATTTAATATTTTCACAGCACAGAAATCATAGACACTGAAGCATTATAAGCTTACATACATTATATTACCTATTATTATTATTACATACATTATACTACCTCGATACGTATAGAATTTATTTAAATACGTAAATATTCAGTAACTTTTGAGCAAATTTAAATTTATTTAAATACGTAAATATTCAGTAACTTTACAGAGATCTTGAGACGATTTTCTCACGAAAACAGCGTTTAATAAACTATCCATGTAATAATAAATAAATAAATAAATAAACTTACCTAAAAGATACCATAGAATATAGAATGTAACAGATTCAAACAGACGGTTCCATGAAGACATGAAGGTACCTTTAAACACATACTTTAATAACAGATTATAATTAATGTTTTAATTATGCAAAATAGTATATGCAATTTATTTACGTTATTAATCAAAGTTCTTAAAAAAAATATTTTGTGTAAATTAAATCGGTATGGCAACGTATTCCGAATAAGTTGTTAAAGGAAAAGCAACATATTCCGAATAAGTTGTTAGATTTGAAGTCACAGGAAAAATGTCTCATAAGAAATAGTTTGAATATATCGAAGTATTTGATCGCAGTTTAAGTTGTAATATCCAGCAATTTCCAATTACTAAGTAAGATATGTTGGGAACAAAAGGTATTCCATCAGATAAAATGTTTCCAGTGTTATTCAGCAATGTCACGGGAACGCTACGGGACAATACTAATAAAAGAATCTGAGAGATACTGAACCGAAGGGCTTGTAATATGTCTGAGAATTATTCATAGTTGGTCCTTGTGTATTGTCTAGACTTGGAATCCGGAAGGAGTAGTAATACTGTAAGGGGAATCGCTTAGAATTTGTAATTTCACGAAATTTGAAACGGCTCTCATGGCGAGACTAATTTTGAATAAAGTTTATTTTATCCGTTTTCAAGGAAATTTCTCTGATACGATAATGGCGTGCTGTAAATTGTTTTATAGTGAAAACATAATACTTATTATTATTTATGGTCATTAATATATTCTGGGTTGTTACAGAGAATAAAGTTGTATTGTTAAGCGGAGTTTCGGGTTATATTGCAGCATCCATTTAATAGGCGTGTACTTTGTCATGCCGGTTTAGACTCTGCCTATCATAAATTATCAGGGAATGCTCTACGTCGTATTATGAATAGTCGCATGGTTAAACTAATTGAAATAAATTTGGATATGAATTATGTACGACACTACTGCTGCTCACACCTACTCCCGGTGAGCTTTATAAGACTGAAATGGCACACCGGACATATAAAGAATAATTATTGTACTTCTCAACAAACGATGAAAGCAATGCTATTGCCGATCCTTAGTGCCCGCGTCTCGCGAGCTACCTGTAGTTTACGTTCACTATAATGATACTTAAGTCTACAGTTGAGGTCATTCGCAAACCTTCTTAATGTGAAAAGTTCAGGATTGTTCGAAGGCAGGAACAACATTTTGGCTGTAAAATTAATTTTGCAGTACGCGGAAAAAAAATCAATTTCCTTAATAATCAGGACTCTATCGGGATTTCGTATAGACACACCGATGGAAGGTGTATTTTCCCCTTAACATGATTTGAATTGGGTACCTACTATCGCCAAGGGATTTCTACGGCTCAAAAGTGTAAGAATAAAAATAATTTCGTTTCAAAAGACTTCACGGTTCTCCTAAATTATACGTAAGTCGAGTCATTTGGCCACCGAAATAGACGGTAATCCCATCAGTTGAGAAAATAATTTGCCCTATAGGAAAGTAATTGATTTAAGAAGTACGAAATATTCTCGAGTTCTCGTCCCGAGGAAAGTCCTTTCTTTGAGGTATTACAAATTAGGATTCTTAATGATGATCTTAGAATTGGGGAGGGTGATATTTTTGTTGATATTTACCTGTACTAATTTCAACCTAGCCTTGCTTTACAAAAGCAATAGATGTCGATAAATAGTGCTGTAATGTACTCTGGAATAATAATTTCAAAATGTTTATTTATAAGTCAAAATTTATTCAAAATGACATTATTTTGAAAATATCTAGGTTTAGTCAGTATCAGAAAACTCTTCTCGATTATTATTATGTTATGAAAAGACGTAACTTACCCAACGGCAGTCCGATTGCAGTTTTAGAAACATTTTCTTTTCGTATAGCATCTGTATCTACCTAATTATACACCGAACCCTAGCGAATGCGGTAAAAGAAATGAGGCATTACATATTTTGAATATATGTGTGGGTACAATAATTTTACTCGCAGGCAACCCATATCATAAAATGGCATACCTTCCCTCTAAGTATAAATTATCACGAATACACGCATAGCTAAGCAAACTTAAGACCTTATTCCGAGTTAGCAACAAGCACATATGCATGTCTTTCGGTGTTGTAATAGAGGGTAGATAGAAAAGGGTCTCTAATCGGTTTTAAATCAATAAGCTGGGAGAGTGATACTTATTCACGGCCCAGATTTAATATAGTGCGAAGAATTATGGTGGGAGAATTTCGTGAAGGGAGCTGTAAATAAATAATGTCGGGATTCAGCATCAATAAAGCGTTCCAGCTACCGTGAAACAACCGGTGAAGCGCATCGACTCAATAGACACTTTGACTAAGTGAAACAGCCAATAGTACACAGTGATGCCATCAGTTAGGGTAGATTTATGATACAATCATTACCATTTTGGTATAAATCTATTTCGGAATTATTGTTTATTACTACATGTATTTGTATTTTATTGCTGAAAAGATATACTTTCTTTGTTACTCCTTAGTTTCTTTTAATCTTTTTACTTTGTTTAATTCCGTACGAACTCATTAACATAAAATAAGTGAAATTAAGCAAAGAAAACGCACGTTTTTTTAAATAAATTACTACAAAGTAATCACTGATAATCTAATCTTAGTTGCTATCAACTCTTCGCCACAAAATATTAACTTTTTTTTATAATTTTTCCTTGAAATTTTTATTTGTTTATTCCTCCATACAAATAACGTATTTATTCTTATTATATTTCCTTAAAAATGTAGCCGATAATCTCACTTCCTTAACGGTATCCATGTAAGCAAAATACATGAAAATAGAGAGAAATAGAACTGTAGTGTAATATTATCATGTAAAAATTTACCGTTGAAACTGAAATGCTCATAACCATTTCCTGAACTGATAGCTTCTATATAAGATGTTTTGTATTGACAACACGAATAGTTTTTGATTGCCATCGCATACCTGGGTTTCGTATTATTCACCTTCAGTAACTCTTAAGTTGACAGGTATAATCATAGGTATAATATTTTTGTAAATATTATACCTATGATATAGATTATATGTATAATGTATATAAGATATAAATCATATAATATATTTGGGTATAATATTTTTGGAAGTATGTTGGAACAAATAATCATATTTTATATTGCCTGTCTTGCAGAATATTAAATAATTCCCAGTATTCATATATAAATGTAGCGTTTACTTAAGGATTATTTAATATTATACAAATCTTCCCGAAATTAAATTTAGTAGGTAACAACGCTTGTTATTATGGTAATAAAACGCCTATTTGGCATTTGGAATCAAGATTCTGAGCTGGAGACGCCGGGATGAGACAATCGTTCGGATATATCGCACTTTGTATGTAATACGGGGGATTTGGCGTAACATTTTAATTAAACGCGAGTCGTAAGCGACTGTACATTGTAAATATCGGTATTTTACGTCACACCTTTAGGCCGCACTTCGGGTTTAGAGGGAATTGCTCCTACTGCGAAGGCATGACACGCTCGTACATTCGAGGGAAATAATATCGCGTCATATTTTCTGCCTTAATACGTAGAGCCAGATATTAACTGTTCTAAATTATTTGTTACGTAGTTCGCTGCGTCATTCAACCGGTTGTACAATACTTAGCGCGACTGATGTTATACGTTTATTGGTACGACTTTAAGGATATCGCCTGTTTTAAAGGGTGGCACCGCACTCCTCAAGTTGTTCGTTTACAGATAGCACCTTTTATTACTGAGAATAATGTCCTGAAAATATTCTACTAAAGTTAAATATTTATTAATGTGATACCGACTTTCGTAGTGAATGTTAGGCTGAACTGAAACCATAATTCTTCCAGATTCGAATTTTGCCGTTGTAAAATTTAATAATAAATTATACTTACTGTGGATACGATACTGAGAAATTCACCGAGTGATATGAATATGAGAGAGAGAGAGAGAGAGAAATGAAAGTTCTTACATTTGATCTGTCATCTCATTCGCTGGTTAAATAAATTACGACAGAAGTCCTTATATGCGCAAGGTATATTCTAATACCTACGAGTACTTAGGATATATGTGTGGAGGAGCTCCATCATGCACACCACAGCACGGGTATCGTTTAATGTATTTTGTCTGTTTGTTTCAGTCGTTGCAGGCCAAATTGTCATTCAGCTCGAAGGAAATCGTCGCGCTTAGTTGCTCGTGGTGTAAGGCAGCTTACCACAATAAAGAAACATGCTTCAATATGCAAAGGATAGGCGAAGAGTGCCCCTTGGGTAAGTAAATATTATCAATGCCTCTAAAGAACTTCAAGTTGACTATAAGTCCTCCGCAGTAATTGAGTGTGCAGGGACGGGACCCGAGACACCCCCGAGCGACTTCCGGGCCGGATTCAGGCACCTCTGGCCGGTGAAAGTGAGCTAACGAATGTAAATTATCGCGGCCTCGTGGGACAGGACTGGATGTCAGGACCTTTTGTTTAAATTTAGCCTTACAAAGGAGATACTACTCTGGGAGGAGGACAATCTTTGCGAGAGCGCAATACCAGTAAAGTTACTTAGAAGTAACGGTAGTAATTCTAAAAATATGATTTATGTATTAGCAATCAACAGTTTTGCATATTTAATTTGATTTGAATTTATTTATAAATATTTGTGTGGCTCCATTTTATGATCACTCAAGAACTTAGTAGTTTTATTTTTATTGTATTAAAATGAAAATTGTGTTTTAAACATACGTGACTCGCTACGAAAGATAAAATTTAATTAGGCAACGGAATATAAAAACTAAAACCACATAATAGTTTAAAAAAATGTAAAAAAAAGTAGTAAGTGGATAATTTTAAACCGTTGTTTCGTGTGTGAATGACGAGATGTATGAATGCAGAGGAAGCTAGAGATGTGTGTCAGGATAGAACTAAGTGGCGCTCCATTCTCT
>JAPMAF010001101.1:0-11879 GCA_026537445.1 Silvatares holzenthali
ATAATACTTCAAATATATACAATGTTTATAAAATATTTAAGTAAAACTGTACAGCGCTCTTGAGATGATTTTCTCACAAAAATAGCACTTTATAAGTTATCCGCAATATAAATAAATTCAGTTTTGTACAGAAAATATATTATCAAGATAGAGTATAAGTTACAAATTATATTATCAAGATAGAGTATAAGTTACAAATTATATTATCAAGATAGAGTATAAGTTATAAATTATATTATCAAGATAGAGTATAAGTTACAAATTAATATAGAAATATTTGTTTTTGTCACTATACCATTTATATATTTTAAAAGAGTTCGACGCGTTTCGCTCTAACTAAGCATCTTCAGGAACTGATTGTTTTTTGTGTTTTATATTATTCTGACAGGGTAGAGTGGGAGTCAGTAATTTTTATTTTTTTTAAATTGGAAAAGTTTTTAGTAGATTTAATTTAGTTGGGTTTGTTATAGTATTTATTAAATTATTTGTTGAATTTACACTTTTCTATATTTCTAATGTCTCGTAGAGTGCTGTTTGTATGTGTGTGTTGATAATGTGAAGGTATTCAGTATTTACGTCGCTTATGGTATGTCCTTTTTCTATTAATGGATTACCACATTGCTACATCCGAAAAAAGAAATGCTATACATATATGCATAACACCCCGCAATATTTCGATAGGGGTAGGCAGAGAGAATATAAATTAATAAATGATATGAGTATAAGTTAAATAACTTATATAGCACTATTTTTGTGAGAACACCCCCACAAAGGCGTTTCTTTAATTGTACAATACTGTTACAAATTGATTGTACAATACTTTTATAATCAATTTATTGCTGTTATAAATTACAATACCGTAATAAATACTAAACTAATGTTCCGTAGTAGTAACAATTGTACAACATTCATGAAACGTATGAATGTGGACGAGATAATTAATATATGTCTGGTTAGAATTGTTTGGTGCTCGACCTCGTGCTACATGTAAAAAATAATTCAAATTAAAAAAATATTTTTTTTGGTGGAACACAAAGCGGATGTTGACAATCTCCAGATAGACGGCTTGTACACCCCACACCTTTACATCACCGCAGATTCTAGCTATTTCTTTCTCTTTCCCGTCTTACTAACCTTTACTCCCGGAAAAGAGGGTGTAGTCTTCTCCCCATCAACGTCTGTCAAATCTTCAAGTCTTCTTGCGGAAATGCACTCCAAGAAGATCGATCTCCAGGGTTTCTAAACATCGTAAAATAATGTAACTTTAATGAACATTTTTCAAATATTTTTAAATTCATAGATTGCCTAACTTGCAAGTGTGCAACTGTTAATAATTGACTGCAGCGGCCGCAATGCCCCCAATCATCTTGAATATCCTCGCTATTGAACTAAGAACTGCAGCTACCGAGGACTGTGAGTTGGCTGTATTGCAGCAGCACCTCCGAAATAAAAAATAACACCCACACACTCCTAGAAAAGATGGTTAGATTTATAAATCAAATAATTAAAAAAATTATCTATGGGTAGTTTTTAATGTAAGACTCGAAACTCCCAAAATTTAAATCTGTTAAAGATATTTTTTTTATTAATATTTCAATATTATTAAAAAAATAGAGATATACAACACTAAAATTTAGGCATATCAATATTTTAAACTATTTTCATTCTAAGCTGTATCATAGAAATAGAAATAACATTATGTATGAGCTTAGATTTGAACACCAATTCCTACGTACTTATCACCTCGGACATTATGTCAATTTTAAATTATTGAAAAATTAACTATTATTTAAAATTCTCTTCCCAATTCTGTTTCAGTTCATTTTAATGTATTTTAATTCTTCGATATTTTCGTAAATAAAGAATGAAAGTGTTTAATTTGTAAATGGACGATATTAATGTTTTGATAAGAAGTTGACATTTCTTCTTCATTCTTCCCTCGAATATACTCGTTTTCGTGTTGTAATTAACGCGTATTATTTGAAGAACGGCAGTTGTGTTTTGGGCGTCCAACATTTCAATTACAATCACAATGGGCAGCTGTGGCGGAGGCCGGCGGAGACCTGAGTGCTCCCAGCTGCATCTCTCTCTTCAGCGTACGCTGCACCGTCGCTATTTTTCACCCAGCCGCCTTTGCAAGTCTCCCGTCCAGGGTATTGATTGGGACTTGTCTCCGTCTACGTCTGGTTCAACCGGAGAGTGGGGCGGGTGGAATTCGACCCCCGAGACTCCCGGACTGCGAGGAGACGGGGTGGCAAGGCTCACTCAAAATGCTTCGGTGGTGACACAGCGACAGCTCCACCCGCTCCCGTACCGACCCCCATAACCCATTCCTTCGTACGCCAGCCTCCTTCTTTCCCGCACTATGCCTTACTAGCTGGACGTATGACCGTATTGCTGTTTGAACAATACTATTGATAATACCATACTACACTTTTACGTACGAGGGTAGTTTGGTAATAGCTTTATTTTTTTTTTCGAAATTGCGGCTGTCCATTCGATGAATTACTTCAAGATAGCTGCCTCTCAACAATGTAAATTAAACAGAAAAGGTATTTAAATATGATCCATATATATTCTACATCACGGTATTGTTGTGTGACACGTTTAATACAAGGAATGTATATTTATTTCAACCGCTATTTCAATCTTGACCATTTTATATCATATTACATAGAATATCGTTTTATCTTATATATTTTTTTGATTATGAAGGTGGTAGTATCTTAGGCCAAGTTCTTTTAAAAAGTAAATCACATCAAGCCTCTTAAAAAGTCTGTCTATTGAATTTATCAAGCATTCTGTATATGTATCTATTCGTTACGCTATTTATAGGAGTCCTCACATCTTTAAGGTAGTCGATATGGTAATCAAAATGCCATTTATTTCATAGACCAGGTTTGTACAGGATCGCGTTATATTTATTTGACGTATATCTAAGTACAAATAAATATACATTTTGATTATTACTGCATTATTAAGAAATCTGAAACTTTCGCAAGATACGGTTTATTTCATTCAAAACTAAAAGCGGAGCTTTTCAAAAAACTTACTCTTTACTTTTAATTTCAATGGGCGGCATTCGACGGGGGTTGCAATTAGCTTTTTATTTTTTTTTCTGTTTCACTGTTTCTTTCCGCGGCTGCTGCTGCTTGCTGGCTCCTACCTTCCGCCTCCTGCCGGCCTCTAGTGCGCCACTTTTCTTGCCAATTTAACAAAACTAATGTTAATTTCCCAACGTTTTATTGGCACGGGGCATGCGAGAGCGTTTATGTAAAGCGTCTCAGTGAACATTGGGTCGGTTGCGGTGCTGTGGGGGGAATTTCATTTTTCTTTTAATCATTTCACTAAAAGCTTACGGTTATAATTATTTTTGAAATTCTTTCGCATTCTTCGAAAGATAACACAATGATACGAACAATTAATTTTAAGAATCGTGACAATGGTTTTATTTGGAATGGTTTGTAATATTAACAGTACTACGTCACAGTAAATTAATACTTTGAGATCTTCTTGGAATTGATAGCATATCGTATAGATTCCGTTCATTCGGTTTATCGAAATAATTACAAAAGTACTGCCAATATCACCATGATACACATTTGATGATCACACAGTTGAATCTTTAACGTTAGAAGAAGATATATGACAAATTCTTGCAAATTTAATTTCATCGGTACTATTAAAACACTGTGCATGTTCCTTATCAATTCTCAAATATACGAGTACTTATGGTAACATTAATTTACTAAATTAATTATAAAAGTATGTGAACGTATTACAAAAAATAATACAGCCAAATAAACTAATTTGGCGGTAGAATATAAGAATGATTAAATTATAGTACATTATTGATAAGTCATTCTGCGAGAAAACTATTAAGCAATTGAGGTATATATTATAAATGTGGACAGTACAATTTCCCAATATGTTAGAATTTATATAACGACATATGAGTTAAAAAAACAACGTTAAGGCTGCAAAATTTCATAGATAATTTTTGCTGAAGGTCATATATTTTTTCGATTAATTTAAAACTTGCGATAGCTTAAATGTTCCATTCGACAATTTCTCAATGGATTAGCTTTGAAATAGTTTAAGTTTCAAAGAGAATTTTGCCCAATGTATATTGTGTAACATAATCTAAATTTTTATTTCCTATGATATTTCCTTTTTTGGCCGAAAGCTTATTAATTTCTAACAACGAATCATGTCGTTGTGTCTGCATTGGTGTGACTATAAAAAAATCTGTAAACTGAACATGACACTGTTCACAAAAGCACGAGGGTGTTTTAAAAATCGTGTCCAACCGGAGTTTTCCACTCGCCTACCGGAATAAACTTTGGTGGCATGTCATCGACCGTATGCACCCTAACTTTTCCCCGTTTCGCTGGGTACGTTTCCCCAGATTAATCAGCGGATAATACGAGTATTTCATAAATACGTCTAAGGAACGTTCAGTAAAAACTGTATATTGAGTAATGTAAATATTTCTGTGGTGTTATTTCTTTATTTTTAATTTTTCGTGCTCCACATTAACTTACCACTGAACGACGAGTATAATTCATTAAAACTTTTCCAATTCTGCGAACATTAAAGTAATGGGGTTTCAAAATGTGATTTTGTTAAACATTACCAAAGTGTAATAAAATGTTAGTATTTTTAAAGTATATTCTAAATTATCATAATCAAATCATCCATGTTAATCATAAAGTATCATTGACCCAATTCTGCTTCAGTAGTTACCCTGTTTTGAGAGTATCTCTGAAAAGGTTACAAATAAGAATCGTCTGGGCTGAAAATAAATTACTTAAATCTAAAATTCTCTAAAGTTTATTTGCTGTAAAAGATTTTAACATTAATATCCAATTCAGTTTAAATATGTGAATTCTGGACAAAAGTTTAAGTCAAGATACACAGTTTCTAATTCTTCATATGTATTTTCAGAAGTCTGTTTCTCTTAAGCTATATGAAGCTCCTTCGTTCTTCTTACTTCAGTCTATTCAAAAACGTTCCGCAATCAAGATAACTACCTCTATAACCCTCTAATTTTTATCTGAAGTAAATAAAAAGTGATATTTGTAACTGTGTGAGTGGTCTAGTTCTTCGCGAGAACCATGAATCACTCTGCCCATACCATTTCATAAATGCTTCCAGCAGATTGATTGTATGCTTGTACACCTTCAAAGTAAAAACTCCAATCAGACAAATACGCTAATAATAAGAAATAATCAATCGTTTTCGTGAAAATTAAGTATTAAGTTTGTTATTCCTGAAGATTGATTGCATTTAATTGCACGTGCCCCTTCTACCTTGCTTTTCAATGTTAGGACCAAGAGAACTTGCCATGATGCTGCCGAGAAATATAAATTGGTCAACTCAATACAGTTCCTTTGAACGTTATTATAGAAATTATTTTACAATCTGGCATTGATGAATTAACAAGTGACTGGTGCTTAATGTTGCACAATAAAAAATATAATAATGTTTAGGTCTTTTGTTTGTGTTCGTACTATGCGGTTGTGTTTCCATATATAGTATATTATTTTCATCATGTTGGGTCTCCATTGCGGTGAACATGACATTCTGCCATCTAATGTAATGTTTTCATTATGACATTCAATGTAGAAAGATGCATTTTACTTTGGTGCTATGGAGGCAATACATGTTAGCTGAATGTATTATTTCTACTGTAGTTGGAGAAATTATTTTTGACTTTCTACGCGTGCTGTTAAACTTTCGCTGGGAGTTATCGCTTTTTCTACTCACGAGGAAAACACATTTTCTTGTGTAAAAAGATGGTGGAAAATTCCTCTAAACCTTCTGCGTGTTTTTTGATAGGCATTCTGTTCAATATTGCCCTGTGGTAAGATGACAAAATATAAACTGTCTGCCAATTTTTCGATTACATAATCCGTTGACAGTGGCGGTATCAGGGCAGCAGAGATGAGCGTGGTATTACAGTACCTATTACATCCTTTACTCGAGAGTTCGGGGTAATACAGCGCACGCACTACCCGACTACAGCGACCTAATATCACTTTATGTCCTCCTGATACTCGAATACGGGAGATTGAACCGACGCATAATATCGATATTGGGGTCGACGCAAACGACACTCGAAACAAATATACTGGAGAATTTTCTATGTACTAGAACGCTAAACCAGAGTCGCCTCGGAAATTATCAAATTCATTAAAATGTTATTTTTTCGTTTGTCCATAGTTATAATATGGTTAATCGTACATTTTAAAGCACATGTATTAAAAAAATAATCAAATTTTTATATACATTGCAAAAAAATAATTATTTTCGGCCCCCGAAAAACCTCAGACCTTAAATTGCAATATCAAAATACTCTTTCAAATAAATGTTATTAAATAATATCAATTCAACAAGGAAAAGTATATATGTGATTTAAAAATGTAAGTGGATGATGAAATGAGCTATACAAAATGCGCATTTATTCATTTATTTATTGGATGGTTTATATAGCGCTGTTTCGTGATTACAAATCACCCCAAGAGCGCTTTACAATGTAAGTGCATTTGTTATCATGTGCATTGTTCGCATGTGCTATCGCGCCAATTATTACAAATTCTGTGGGCTGGTGTGTTAAAAAAATTTCAGAAGTTCCTTTCATTATTGTTGTTTAATTGTTAAGGATGGTTTTCTTTAAATCAATTCTTATTTAGATGCTTTTAGGGATCGAGCAATAGTTTCCCGTTCTTTCTGCATCTTAGTAAAATATCCATACGAAATGCTAGATTTTATTTAAGGAAAACAAATTAAACCACTGCAGACTATTATCTTGCATCACCTTAATAGCATCAAACTATTGGTATTTGGATTTTTCGTTTCTGTTGTTGACATATATCAATAGCAATGATAGGAGTCCCCACATTTCGACAGAACACGTATAGAAGATATTTTATGATTGTTTGAAATTTACTTGCATAACTTCACGATGATTCGTTATCTTTCAGAATCAGAAAAAAGCTAGAAATTTATGAATATACTTAAGAGAACTAACTGTAAAAAAAGTACTTAAGAAACGTAACTTTTAAACATTATATATTTATTTATTGATCGTCAATTATTTAGAAACTAAATAAAACAATACTAAGGAGCTTTGTTACTATCGCTATGCTATAGCGACGAGACTACTCCCTCTACCCCTACCCCACCCACAACCCCTTGAAACATATAAAAGCAGACAGACAAGTACATAGAATCAGTACACACTTGAGAATGGTGCAGTAAAGGACCGAAACGCGTCGTGTTATACTTGAAAATAAATAAATCGATAGCATCAAAGCTACTTAGTATTGTTTTATTTAGTTTCTGAATAATTGACAATCAATAAATATAGAAGTCTCCTATCACAAAGTTACCACCGAACAAATCAAATTTATTATATATTTATTTTTTAATTTGTTAAATATTTCTTTACTCATTGTGTTCTGTTACCTGAATGCGGCCCTATCCATACAAACATATAATAATATGGGCAGGGTGTCTTGTAAGAATTTCTCGTCCGAGGTATGTAAATGCGGGAAAGTGTATAGCGGAGTAGATGGTAGACAGAATGGTAGGATGGTAGGACGGTAGGCTGACAGCAACCCCTTGACACTACGCCGAATGGCAGCTTTTCTCGCTCTCCTCTCCCAGCTGGACTCCCGGTGGCTGCGAGGAACGACCGCCGAGCAAATCCACTCGCATTCCGTCGAATTGAAGTGGATTTAATAACGGTCAAAGAAAGAATGTTACAAGACTAAAGTGTTGCTTGGACCGACATGCGGCACACTGTTCGTGCGGGCTCCCACGAATGGTGCGATATGCGAACTCGACTCCGCTCATACGAGTAATATGATCCGCACACATCGAGAGGATACACTTTTGATAATCACGACGGCACGGTAAGTAGATAGGCAGAATAGGCGGAATAGGCGGAATAGGCACACACTCGTGCTATCATTTGCAATGAAACACGCAAGCGATCATATAATCAACGGATATTAAAAAGTTTCAAACCGAACCAGTTTAACGTTTACACTGTTAAATCTTAGTTTGATATTCTTTATCAATATAAACGTGGGTAACTTATATAGAGCCATTTTTGTGAGAAAATCACTTCAAGAGCGCTGCAATGGTTACGACTGTTGCCATATTTAAAGGTGTCCATCTTAATTACTTTCTTCGCTTTTTTTCTTAATCGATTTTCAAAGACAAGTGTAACATTTCTGAAGGTTTTAAGACAAGTGTAACATTTCTGAAGGTTTTATAAATAATTAAGTATACACAATTGATAGTTTCACATAATTCGTACAGAAGCTTTTAGGTCTACCATTCTTAATAATTCTCCATAATTAACGATAGTAATCTTCACAAGTCAACAAGGTATCGTATCAATTCAGCAGCTTTGTAATAGTTTGTTTAGCAGGTTTGTAATAGCTATTTCACAATGAACCATAGAGATAAAATAAAATTGATAGATATTTTTTTATTACTATGAAAATTTTATCCAAGTACAGTTTAACATAATGTTTTTTTCTTCTATCCTGCCAAGCACATAGGTTCGTCGGCGGGTGTATACTTACTAGAAATAATAGTAACAAAGAAAAAAACGAGTGTAAAAATGCAAATAGAACTACATAAAAAAATAACAATTGCAAAATCATACGAAGATCTTTAACAGGGTTAGCGCGATTGTACTATAAGAAACCGAGACACATGTTCTCATTTGATTGATTTTGAATTGTGAATAAACGTGACCATAATTTCAACTTCGTCACGGAAGTTAAAAAATTTAAAGTATTCAACGAACGTTGCTGATTAAAACAGTTTTAAAATATTTTTAATGGTTTATTATTTTACAAGAAATGTTTATTTAGGACATTGCCATTTTTTATTTACACGAATGCATAAAAATATCCATTTCCTTAGGACTTATAAAATTCATAACATCAAAACACGTGGAATGACCGTCGATATTGGTTGTCGGCTTCGTGATTTGGCTGTTCGCCGCCACATGTGACTCACTGTAGAGGGAAGAGAGTATGGAAGCGGCCGCCGAACGCGGGGGCCGCTCGCGCTCGGTCCTGCGTGCCGTAGTGCGGTGACTTTCGGCGCGTTTTCTCATATTGGTCCCGCGGGACAACCCAATCCGATCATTTCAATGTAAACTATGCTCGAGATGATCTTCTTTTAGCTGACGTACGCGTATGGTACTGTGGCGGTATGGCGGTATGGCGCTATGGCACCGAGCACTATACGGCACGGAGAAAATGAAGATGAAAATTTAAATAAGAAATCTCGCGCCGGTGTGCGCCTTCGGGCGATATTTATTTATGGTCTGCGTATTTTGAGAGTTACGCACTTACAGGATTCTATAAAACGTAACTACAAATGAAATTTCAACACTGACACTTATGATTCTTCTACGGCATTGTTTGTTTATTGCAAACCTTACAAGTTACACGGTTATTTACAGAAAAAATCTTATACTCATGATTTGATTCTTTCCAGGTGCGTTGTTCCTAGAGTCTTGTAAACTAATCAATGAAGTAATCAATCCGTTCTTAAAAGATTTGTTATAAAGTACAACATTCGTATTGTCTCTAAGAAAAACAGATGAATTCTTTTACTTTATTAAATTCACTATTTGTTTTATACAAATCGAAATGATTCGATCCTTTAAATTTATTGGCGTTCGCAAAACGCGTAGCTCTAACAAACACAGCAGCTCGAAGAATCAGTGATGCCAGTTACCAAGAGCATCATGCATGAAATTATCGGCAAAAACAAACAGATCATCCCAACCCTTTTTCTGTACTCTAACGGCTGAAGTCCAGCAGCGAGAACTTGATAATTTATTAATGAACTACACGTCTCTGCACAGAGTTGAGAAGAGTTTTTAGATACCTGGGTACTCCGAACCAGAGATGATTACCAAACTCTATTGCGGGACGCATCTGTAATTTGTATAGAGTGAAAAGAAGATTCTCCAAGTTTTATACAACACACCCAGTTTCCTAGAGGCTAATTAAACTATAGTTTAAATTCGCCCGAGAGTGTGCTACCATTATATGAATCATCAATATATTATTGATTTTTAATGACTCTTTAAATATTGATACTATGTTAAATATTATTTTCAATGTGCTTGGTGGTTACTTTATGATAATTACGATTATGCATTATGATTGAAAGAAAGAGTTTTCACTTCGTAATTTATCACTCTATTAAAGAGTTGGTGACGCGTTTCGGTTTTAATCAAACCATTTTCAAGCATTAATTAGTGCTTTCAAGGTTTTTAATTTTCAAGCATTAACTAGTTAGTGTTTGAAATTTTTTCCCCCATCTCTTTAATAAAGTGTAATAAATTATAATGCAGAATTAAAACTCTTTCTTTTAATCATAATCAAATATTGTTACTTTAAAAATGTCGATGGTGTGAAGTATGAAAATGTGAAAGTCATTTTATGGGGTGTAGATGGATTGATCGGTAAAGCAGGTGAATGGAAGGTAGAATAGAGGAGATAGTAACAGTTGGGTATAGGAAGTTACCGCCATGGCGGTCGTGTGACAGCATGCATCATTGAATAAGCAATGATGCCCGCTCCTGCACTTTTGTCTCCTTGTTTGTTAAACTGTTGCTTGTATTTCGCTCGTACTCTCTCCTTCCTCAAACTACAACCTCTCCATACTAATGGCGTCCACGATCCCCACCCGGCGGCTCCCATCCCGATACTTCCGCCGTGAACAGAGTTGGCGGTCAAATGTTTAACATTTTTTGTTTGCAAATATCAACTTGAAAAACGTTGCCAACATTAAAATTCGTCTTTAGCGACAAATTTGAACGAGACGATCATGTTTTACATTTGAAAATAAACTTTTTAACAGATTTTTTCTATGTACACTTTTATTTTATCTCATACTATACGTGAGACATCGCGACACCATCATCCGTCTGGGTCTGCAATACTCAGCGTTAATGCAGTATAACAGTTAAAAACGATATAGAAAACCAGTTCTTATCACGAAACATTAATAATTCATTTTACGTGGTTTACAATACTGAACCGTGAAATTGCTCCAAGGCGATACAAGATCCATCACTCATTTCCAGTCTAGAGTGAATATGCATTATTAAATGCATTTTTGCTGTTTTAATTTTTTTTTAAATATATATTTAAAAACTTAATCGAAAAATGCATTTTTATGTTAGCATTTTTTTCACTTCGGCGGGATTCGAACCCGCGACTTCCAGCGTTCCTCCAACGCTTTAGTCAAGTGCCTTTAACCACTCGACCACGAGACCGACAAAATTACGTTAGCGTAGTCCTTGATTGATATTTAAAATCTTGGTATGTAGTAGTGTATTAAAAGGAATTATAAATTAACTCCATACACCATACATAATCTTAATTTATTCTTTTCAATTCCATCAATGGGCAATTCTTTCGAAAAGATACTGACCTTTCGATGAGAAAAAAATGTGATTTAAGTTTGAAATAATAAATTGCATATTTATGTGTTTCACGCCATTCATCGAATACAGAAAGCAAATTGATACTATTTCTTAATGTTCATTTCCTTTTATCTCAAACACTTTTATATTCTTAATGGGAAACAGCCATGATTTTTATTTATTTCAATTCATTATACAAAATGAAATGTTCAATGATTTGTAGAAAAGAGGTCATTTAAAATAATTAATTTGAAATCGTGAATTGTCTCTTATTTTTGCTAACAATTTATTTATAATCGATGAGATGCACAGAAATGTAATTAGAGTGTCTTATCTTCTCCATCCAATGCAGGTGTATTAATACTATATAGTTAATTCTATCAGAGATGCCAACATATATATATAT
>JAPMAF010001104.1:0-11866 GCA_026537445.1 Silvatares holzenthali
AATGATGTGGTATGCGGTTTACAGTAGGTGATTGAAGTCAATGACTTTTTGTAATCAGTATTTGATTATTTTTTGCCCATATATAGTTTATGTGCTACGCATTTTGGTACCTTTCCGGATCATTATCAAGTACAACTCGTTTGTAACTAGTTGTTGGCCTCGTCGTAGAGTGGTTAAAGACACTTAACCACAGCGTTGGAGGAACGCCAGAGGCTGCGGGTTCAAATCCCGCCGGATTGAAAAAATATATAAAAATGCATTTTTTCATTCAGATTTTAAATATGTGTGAAAATATATTTAACAAAAAAAAACAAAAACAGGAATAAAAGTGCATTTAGAATGCATTATATTCACTCCGGACTGGAAAAGAATGGTAGATTTTGTATTGCTTTAGAGCAATACCACCGTTTAGTATCGTAGACCACATGGAATGGATTTATCCATGTTTCGTGACTGGAACTGAATAACCAGGTTTTTAATCTCTCCTCCCACTGCTACACAATATTTACATGTGCAGCTGCACTGAATGTTACAGACCCAGACGGATGGTGGTGTCATGGTGTCTCATGTGTAGTATAAGATAAAAAAAACTAGACAACGGTAAGGAAAGGTACCAAAATGCATTGTACGTAAATAACTCAAACAGTGATAGTAACATAGTAATAAAATATAAAGTACGCTTTAGTAATTTTTTGGGTAATGGCGGGTATTTTAAAGGCATCTTTTCCAGCTACCTTATTCCATTTGCTATTGTGACAATTTTAGACAACCGATTTGATGGTTTGATTGATTGAGCCTTCGCTGATGCCGTTTGTTTGCTTTGCAGGTGTTGCTGCCCCCGCAAGGCGCCGGGCAGGTCCCCGGTCCCCAGCATCAGGTGCAGCATCCGTAAGGGCTCCGGGAGCCGTTGTGAGCGCCCCAAACCCAACAATACACGACCTCTCGCAAACTAAAAACCACTCCGTACGACTTGTACACCGTCTGTCGATAACCGTAAATAACTAAACGAGCGGGAGCGTCAAATCGCGGCATATACGCTTATAGAATACTCAGTTTTGAAATGTACTTTCGCACTTTCTAGTCTAAAATATTAACTGTATTCCTTAGTGCAATATTCATATGAGAAAGTCTTTGTCGCTTTAGGCGCTACGTTAATTGGATATGGTGAATTATATCGATTGTGGATCAGCTGATGATTTGTTCCGATATCGCGCAAAGTATGAAAAGGATTGAAATGAATAAGTTGCGCTGATGAACGTAACATTTATTAGTATAAAAAAATTCTTCTGCAGTGCCATTCATTTTGTATACAATAATATTACGTAGTAGAGAAATAGTAAATAATCAAAAGTGATTACGGTTTGCACGTCGCGTGTATGATGCAAATATCTATGCAAAGTCATAGATAAATATTGCCGGCGTCCGATTCTCGGTTACGTGATTAAATTTTTTTTTTTTTGAATGGCGGAAGAATTGTTTATATTGATATTTTTAAATTATTTATATCCAATGTCTTTTGATATATATATTTTTTTGTATACAGATTTGTACTGTAATTTTCTAAAGAGAGTCGACCGAAAGGGTAATGAAGAGAGTCTGTAGAACAAAGGATGAGATGGAAAACTTTGAAAAGTTATAATAGGAGCGATTGATAACGCTGAAGAATTGTTCTCAGATGCCGTAACATCCAGATAGGACTACACGGCAAACACAGACAGCTGCGATAAAGTCTTCTCTGTTGCTAAGAATGTTGGAAGTGTTTCTTACGTATGACTACAAAGGGACAATGATAAATGAAAAACGTTTTGTGATAGAGGGATCAGTGTTTAATCTTCACGTCAAATAATGTCCAATTAAATTACAGTTGACTTTTGATAATTCAAAGCGATTACTCGGTCCCTTGAGAATCTCGTTGAATCGATTAAACGTTGTGTTTTAGTTAGTACTCTTTGTAGTTTGAAAAGATATTGGTGGAAGGAAGGCTACCTGTAATTTTTAATAGTTCTCACCATTTTGTTTTTCGACGTTAGTTTGCACTAATATATCTCAACCTTCGGGTGGCGAATGCTGAAAGAAAGAAAACCAGGGCGGTTGCCATTGATTTACATACGGAGGGCTTGCAACGAATAAAGGGTGGCCAACTGATTAAAAAAATACCGTGGCGAGAGTGCGAGTGTTGACGTCACGTCATGTTCTGCAATAAGCTGCGCAACATTTTATTTTATTTTTATTGTAAAAATTGAAGTGCACAATATTCGCCTTGCCAAGATCTCCCTCCCTCTTTACGCAATCAAAACAATGGATCGGTTTGAAAAAACTGAGGCATTCCTGTCCATCAGTTCCCATTCTTGACGATTCAATAATGTCGCTGAGATACGGTAACTGCCCTGTTAATGTGGTATAGTATGCTTTTCCTTTCGTATTTGAGCATCTTGAATCGCTCGTGTGATAACATCCCTCTGAGTTTAAGAAAAATTTGGTTGCTCTTAACTTTGGGCCTAGAGGAGCCAATACGAGCAGCGTTACACCTTTCTACATTGTGAATAGTGATGCATTCATCGATTACGAATCTAGTTTACAATTGATTTCCATTATACACAATATGATATCCATTCCTGGAGAATCGGTGTGCGAACTTTAACTGACGAGTCATCCTCTTGAGTTGTTTCTTTTAAAAACTGAGTACTCGAGGTGTTGTAGGCATCGGGGTTACGGTTGTCACACTGTGGATAGTGACGCATTCACGAGTGATTCGATTGCGAATCTAGGTACGATTGATTTTGGCATAGTATCCATTCCTGAAGAAACGGTGTGCAAACTTTAACTCGCAAGTCGTTTCTTTTTAAAACTGAGTATTCAAAGTGTTGTAGGCTCGCTACGTTACGGTTGTCGTGCGACGATTCGAGAGTTGTGACACGGTTACTAGGTCGGTGTTGCCGTATGAGCGGACACATGCGTTTCCGGAAGCGTGTCCGTAATAATTTATTTAGTATCTAACTAGAGTATATACGTACGATTAGGTGTCATCTGTTGTGTGAATGGCGATGGATGCTCGTTTACGAAATGTGTACATACATACTACGCGCATCCAAAGCGTCATTGGGCGGTAGTCATGTTGGTTTTTTTTTATTTTACTTTTATATTACCGTTGAAAGTTTCCCGTGTAAGATGACGCGTGTGTTTATTTATTGTGTATTCGTTTCGTTTTTAGTTTAATGTTGACGCTCGTGCTCTCGGTATCGTTCTGTTTAATGTCAACAATGACAGGTGAATACGGCAAAGTCTGGAGAATCTGTCCACATGGTTAATGTCCCCTATTCTCTGAGACTTAATCCTCTTCTGACCGCCATCTGCTCATCGTAGTTTTGGTCTATCAGCATTACTGTTTTTCTGCAACCTTTTTTTTTTTCTTTTTTTATGTACATGAGACGCCACAGCCATCTTACTGGGCCTGCAACGTTCAGTGCATTTGCACATGTAAATTAAATTTTGTTGAAACTGTTGTAAATTGCTATGGAGCAGTAGGAGAGAAAGAAATCCTGACTATTCAAAAGTCACAAAACATGAATAAATCCATTTCGTATGGCATACAATACTGAACTCCAATACTTGCTCCAGGATGATACAAAATCTCTGCCAGTCTAGAGTGAATATGCTTTTTTATTATTTATGATTTTTCAAGTGTATTTTTTCATAAATAATTTTAAAATCTGAACCGAAAAATGCATTTTAAATTATTCTTTTTCACTCTGGCAGGATTCGAACTTGCGATCTCCAGTGCTTTAGTCGAGTGTCCTAGCCACTGGAACATGAGGTCGATAAAGGTCTTTGATTATATTGGTAGCGAGATGTAAGAATCGATATGTCCTCTATTCTCTCTGATATAATCCTGCCTGATCTTCTAACATCGTCCCTTCATCAGTGTTTATTTGCCATCATGTGGGGGTTTAAGCATTTAATTATCATTCATTCTCATTATATGATCCTCTTTAACAGTTAACTTGATACCAGCTCAAATGTCAAGTCATAGCTTTTAGATTTATCACGAATGTTAGGTGCTAAGAAGAGCAGTCGGTAAAGGTACCATAAGGATATCCTAATGGGTTGAGAAATAATCATCAGAGAAAAGTTGACTTTTTCTCTTGGAGACAGGTTCGGCTGGAAACGATATCGAGCATTGATAGTCTGTATTGGCTTTACACGATATTATACAGAACGATATCAAGGCGACGTATTGTCTAAAACTATCGGCGATTGAGAATATTGTATCGTCGTAGCCATTAAGAGAATCTACGGAGGAGAGATGAGAGAGTTAATAATATGATTATTAATATTTAATATATTATTGAAATATGTTTATATGTAATAGAAAATAATACGGAAGAATGTAGATATTTTTTTTTTGCAATTTCATTCCCCTATGTGCGTGTAAATATTTAGTACCGATAACGGAATCGTAAAATTAGGAAATATTATTTCGTTTATATATCACTGTTATTGTTGTTTAATTTACTTTGAATACTAGTAGGAAATATATCTGCTCTTTTGAATGCATCGGAATAAAATAGTCGCGGATTTCCGATAAGGCGATCTTTCGCTGATGCGATTCTAATCAAATCGACAGCAATCTTTAGGTCAGGACGCTTTTGGACAAAATTTTCTCTCATTTCTTGAACAAATGGTCTTCAGCCACTGGAGCGTAAGGTGATAAGATATTATCACGGAATGTGTTCCCAGGAACTAGCAGCGCCGATTCCTCCGGCTGCTGCTTTAGGTAGCGTCATCAGTTTGCGGCAGACATATACCGAATGAGAATTAACAGCCTGTCTATATCTTCTCTGTGCAAGTCTGTCCGATTGTGGAACGACTTGCGGGCTTCTGTGTTTCTTTCCCGCTATAACTTGGGTCTCTTCCAGACTCGTGTCAACTCCTTATCCTTAAACATGTACTCGCTGTATAGCACCCTCGGATGCGATAGGTCAACCCCGGTGCAGATGCTCACTTAAGAGAAAAACCGTGTTTTATCTGGTCAGTTTTATGTAAAGTACTGTCCCAGCAAAATTAGTAGATAAAATGCAGTTTTTTTGAAGCAATACTAAGTTTTGATTTAGTCAAAAAGTAGACTGATGCAAGACTTGTGTATCAAATCAAATCCGTTCATTTATATAGCGCCATTTAGTAAAATAGTTTCACCGCAAAGGCGCTCAAAATGTATGGGTTAATATGCGCATTCTTTGATGAAATTTTCAACTTAACTGTGGTTTGTTTTCGGTGATACAATGTTCAATCTCCTCCTTCGGTCAATCATGGGCATAAAATTTTGACTTCAATAAAATCTCGGAGAAATAAATCCAAAGTCGTACGTGATTTGTGAATCGTGGCGGTCGATACTATCACCATTTTTTTAAAAAATGTTCAATAATAATTAACGTATATCAAAATATTGAGTTTAAAAAATGGACTGTCTATCGTAAACGCTGCTTTGATATGAGCCATACAATATTGAGATAATGATTGCATTTTATGCCTGAGTATTAGAACACAATTTGATTAGCTTTTTTTTCACAAAGATTTTCCAAAACGGGATTATTAATCTAGAAATTAAATATACAATTTTCACAAAGAATTTCGAATTTTCGTCTAATGCTTTTAAATATTGCGTTATTACATTGAATATTATTTTCTGATTAATATCGTCACTATTTTTAAATTCTTACAAACGCGGAAAATGTACAGCGGTATCTTGAGATATGAATATCCAAACATACGAGTTTTGAGATGTGAACCATAGGTCGACTGTCTGAATTGAGATCGTAATAAGAGATATGAGATAGCATCAGTGACGTCGCAAACCCCACTCCTATCAGAAGCCATCCCATGTTATGCATTTCAATGAATTTCAACGGGGAATGTATGAATGCAGAGGAAGCTAGAGATGTGTGTCAGGATAGAACTAAGTGGCGCTCCATTCTCTCTGCCTACCCCTATCGGGAAAAGGCGTGATGTTGTGTATGTGTATGTATATTAATGGGGAAAATTGTTTCAAGAAACGATCATTTTGGCTAACAAACTCTGTTAAGGAACGAATCATACTCATATATCAAAGTACTGCTGTATCTTTATTTTGTCAGTAAACGTGAAATTAAACGGTCCTTGACAGCTTCGGTATCTGTGTTGTTTAACAGTAAATTCCGAATCTTATTGTGTAGACAGATGCGTCTGTCCGCAGACCATTGGTTTAAAGAATACTATCCTAGAGAAAATGATGCAGTCGTATTCAATTTGCCTCCGTTCATACACACAGTTTGTGTGAGATGCTATTATTTATGACAGAGACATCTATATAGAAGTTTTTGGTTTGCGAGTGCGTCCAACCCATAGTCATCTGATAGTCCAATAAAATGATTTAAGTTTATTCTCTCTTATTGTGTAATTATTTATTTAATGTGAACGTATACTATAATGCTGTTGAATTTGTATCCTTTATAATATGTTTGTCTCGTGCTGGTTTTGTTTTTGAAATGATACAGTCTTAAATGATCGCGGCTTGAACGTTTCGCATTTGAAATTCCACCACGGAGGCAGCCGATGCTTCCAGCTCGCCGGCGGTGGAACAATTGTCTTTGGTCTCTATTTTTAAATACAATATTTTTCGTAACACGTTACTCGCCGAAATGACAAAAAAACTAGTTAATTATATACATGCATACATAAATCATGCCAGAGAATGAAGCACCACTTGTCTTTCTATCTTGACATGCATTTCTTACTTTCTCTACATTCATACGCCGTGTTATATAAGCATGATGGTTTTTGAGGATCCTAAAATTGCCTTTGTTAATATGTTGGGAACCTGACATTTTCCTTCCTTCCTGTCAAGTTTTCCTAGGCCTTCCGTACACCACTCTGCTACTCATTCGCATTGTCACCATTGGCTTAACATGTCCAAACCGCCTCAATTCACCAACTTTGATTGTTACTTTTGATTGATATTTTCATTTCTTATCACTAGGGCGCATTGTGGCTCGAACCTAATGAATTTGTACTGTGGTAGTGTAGTGGAGTGTTTGACAGGGCTGGGAGACTCAAAGGCAGTAAGGAAATGTAATTCTGTAAATGCACACAATATGAACTTGAAAACTGGCCCCATTTATTTATTTATTTTGCGGATAACTTATAAAGCACTGTTTTCGTGAGAAAATCACCTCAAGAGCGCTGTACAGTTTTACTTAAATATTTTATAAACATTGTATATATTTGAAGTATCATTATTGTAAGTACATATTATTGTAAAATGGAATATTCATTTATACTAAAACAAAATCTATAGATTGAAATCATACTGTTACAGAGAAAAGAGAGTAGTTATGAAGTGCGAAGATGTGTCTTGTGATTTGTGTCATAGATCATCCCCATGGCGCCTAATGTGTTCTGCACAATTGAAACATGTCTTCAGAAAAATATCTGATTGCATGAATATATGTATTGTCACTAACATTTATCATTTCACTACGCGGCCAAGACAATGTCCATAGTTCCATATCAAATATTTTTTAATGAGTTTTTGGAAATCGTCGAAATGATTCAACAAACTGATGATTGTTCACGGTCATCGATCTCATTTCTAAGGATTACGACTCGTTACGGTAACCTTTTTTTCAATTGTACAGATTAATATCACATATGTATTTTCATTTCTCCTACCATCTATGATCGTCAAGTCGAATTTTAGTTTCAAAATTATAGTTTTCTTTTTATACCATGCAATCATTTTTGATCGAATAGGGATTGGAGCGTTTGTATGCGCCTGTCGGTGTCATCTGCTTAGCCGTTGTGTACAATGTTGCCTTAATCGTCTATGTTTACAATAAGCTGTACGGCGTGTATATAAATCTTCAAATAGACTAACTCAGCATTCGCATTCCATTCATAGGCGGCTTGTCTACCATTGTAGATACGATGTAGTAAATTATTTGTGTGATCAGCAAATGATATCTTCATCATGTGTCCATATCCCACGAGAGCATCAGCTATTAGCGGTATAATCTTAACTTTGTCCTATGTTGTTCTGAACAGCGATCGGGATTCATACCGCTGTTATGTTGTCCTTCGATTTTGCATCATACTATTTGAATTATCTACGGAGGTTCGTATTTTACATTTCAAAATGCGTGAACGAAAAATGTATTAATCACTTTTGATTTTTTATTCATCATGGCTAGCGCTTCAACATTGAATTTTGCAGGTAGTCCGCTGGACTTCAAGCATTGCCACAGCTCGAAAGCTTCCTATCATTTTGATAACGTGACACACTTGAAGCTCTAACATTTTGACTTAACATTCCTTCAAATATATATATAAGCAACTATAGTAGCCTCTGCAGCCAGTCGAGATATATCCAGAACACGTCGCTTTATAATCATTAGGATAGACTGAATGAATAGTTAGCAGAGGCCACTGTCTGTAAGAGTTTCGTTTGGCCATATCGTGACTTTGTAATTTCAATGCACTATTATTACGCTTGTATTTTCTCAAATGATACTAAGTCATCTCCTTTACAAACAGCTCTGTTCTAAGTCATCATTCTTGTGTCGGACAAACCGATTTTTCTTGAAACACTAGTAGCGTGCGGCACCTCCTTTGTGTTTCATTAAGCATCTAGAGTTCTGTGTTTGCCTAATCACAGGTTAGATCTCACCCTTCAGTTTAACAGGTCAATCAAGTCCGTTTCATCTTGTCGACCTGATTGATATTTCTGAGATTTCTCTGATCTGAGATCTGAGATCATTTCGCGAGAGTTTGTAGGTAAAATCATTATCAATATATCAACGTTTATTTTTTCATTTGAGTTTGATTGAATGTCTTGTAAATACTTATTGTTTGAGCATCTCCGCTTGACTGAAAGTCCCCCCCCCATTGGTGTGGTCCAGTCTGGTGTGTACATACGGTGAATATTTGTAATCGTACAACTGGCTAAATGTACAATGATATTCTGCAATAATTTTGTTCTAGATTATATATTTAATATATGCTCGATCAATCAAAGAATAAACTAGAATAAAAATGTGTATTTTAAATTATCATAAATGAATTTGGAGCTATATTGCCAGAGTCGGAGTTGGACTGCGTCTGTTTTAGCCTGTTACTTCACTTCGCGATAGACACTGGAGAATCTGGGCTCGACTGGATTCTAAAACTGAATCGTTTCCACGCGGCAATAGAATCGATTATTTGAACACGATACACTTGCATTGTCATTAATATTTATCATTACACACAGTGATCAGTTTAATGATATCATTCATTCCTTTAATTTATCATTACGCTCAGTGATCAGTTTCATGATTCTTCAAACAGATTGTGCGTGGTCAGTGTCGATTGCATTAGCTGGATATTCTCCTTTGCCTTGCACTCTCACTGTAGGTAGGACGAAGTTCTTTGAATATACCTGTCTAGTCTTATCCTTCACATATCCAATACCTTTCAGGTAGAAATACAGTGGCTGGGGAACATTCATTTTGTGCTTCAACATCGCATTGCAATGCTCTCTCTCTTCGAAAGCCAAATCTTTTTTTGACTTGATGTCTAGAAATCTAACCCACAGCAGTGATGTACATCAACATTTTGCGTGTTATGGCTTTGATTCTATTTTGTCATCCCCTCCGATATCAATGAACATTTCATTTCTTGCCATTGTGGGTCTTGTTTTATGCTCCATGTTCATTTCCGATTCTCGGGTCAGACACGTCAACTCCAAAGATTGAATCAGCCCATAAGGGTTGATTTTTCTGTGGTGTTGGCGTCTTTGCCTGTTCCGATTGATTTAGAGTTGGAATTTCTTTCGAGCTGGGACCTCTTCCATTTCGGTTAGCAAGTTTGTTTTTTATTAAGTCCCTTTAGCATTCAGCGTGGATCTAAAATTACATAACATATAATATAATGTATTTATAATTACAAATATTTTTTTATATTGGCTGATGCTGTTTTTGGTAGCGCCACACAATATACCTACTTCGAGTCGAAGCCTTTTAGATAGTTATGTTCCTTTCGAATCACATTGCATTTTTCATCTTCAGGGCTAAATACTGAGAAAATTTAGTAATCAATATGCCAGGCTGATAAAGGAAGCTGTACAGATTTACAAACGCGTCAATAGCATCATTAGAGGTGACGGACTTTACCTTAAGATGGCATGCTATTCAGCTCTGGCCTGGCCATATAATTAGTGACTAATGACAATGAATGACTATCAACTTGCAATAATAAACGTACACTGTATTCCCACCTAGTTAGCAAATTAGCCTTTATCTCATTTTTTCTAAAATCGCATTGTAAATTTTCCGCGCTAATCTCTCGGTATCCGTTGGTTCAAACTGTCCAAAACACACCCGCTCTGCATTCTTTATATCTGTATTACTTACTCTGTCATATACTGTTTTGCCTCACATTCTTCTAAGAGATCTCATCTCAACAGCATTCATTCTGCTTTCATTCCTTCTCTGACATGCCCGAGCTTCACTTCCATACATCAAAGTTTGCACCGATACTCCATTATGCACAACCATTTGATCACTCTTGTTAACTCTTGTAAATTGTAACAATTTTACCGAAATTGTATCATGCAAAATTTGTAAACAATTATAATGCTATATGAGTCAAAAGTCCGCGTGGAAACTTAGCTTAGGTTTGATAGCTAGAGATGTATGTTACGATAGGCGGAATTGAATTTAAATAAAACCGTAACATTTTAATTAAAGCCGTGGTATGAACAGCATGTTTTCCACCATATTTCATATGATGTCAGCAGTGACATTTCTTCTCATAGAAGCTCAAAAATTGGATCAATCCGAGATAAATTCAACATTATAATAGAAATCAATAATAATGTTATATAAATGTAATATCGTGCTGTTTTCCCGAGAGGATCGAGCGCCACACTACTCTATCCTGATCCACATCTCTTGCTTCATCCACTTTCATACATCTTGTGTGCGTATTATTCTGAGATTATTACGACTATGAACAGAGGCATCGATCGAAATTTAGTGCATGCCATGATTTTCTTGGGTGTCCTCTGTCTAGTGCCTTCTTCATTCGCATCGTAAGATGTATCCATTCGCTCCACATGTCCAAACCGTATAAAGTACTTTTTTTAAATTTCATCAATAATGTTCGCGCCTGCTTCACATTCTTTCCTTATTATTTCTTACTCTGTCATATACAGTTTAACCAGACATTCCTCGTTTTTACAGCATTTATTCAACGTTCATTCCTTTTCCGCCATGTCGAAGCTTCACATCTGTATGACAAAGTTGGCATCGATACTCCGTTATGTGCCACCGTCCAGCTCTATATTAAATGTATCGTGATCTCGGCATTTGGGCTTCTGTGGAAGGCGCGCCACTGGGTATCAGTGTGGGCAGCAACGGTAGCTTTTATCGCGAAGGGATTCAAATAATCCAACATTGGAGAGGTCTCCGATTATGATCTTAATCTCACATTTATATAGGATTTAATAAATGAAAACGCGTGTGCACAAAATGGGGTGTGCATAAAATATGATTAATGAAAGGCAAAACATTCTAAATGATTGCTCAAACGTTTCAATGTTTATGAAAAATAAATTTAAAAAAAAAAATGCGTATGGACAGTGCAACACTGTTATGGAAAGTTTACATGCGTTGTAACTGCGTTGAAATCAACGGGCGAACTGATTACGATCCGCCATATTGATAGCTTTGTAGTATTGCATCGGGAAAATGGAGGTCTCTGTAAATTAAAGTGTTTGTTTTTTACTGTAAATGTTCGGTGGTAACTTTGTGATATGAAGATTCCATAATTATAAATTGTAGATAACTTAGTAATA
>JAPMAF010001105.1:0-11864 GCA_026537445.1 Silvatares holzenthali
AGGCATTTGTTGAATCACAAAAAAACTGATCATATACAATATTATATTTGTATAATTATATTTCCTTTGTTATACACTTATCCTTAAAAAAATTTTGTTATGTTTTGCCAAATAAATAATTTCAATTTGCAGATCTTCTCGAACGAAGAGCTGTCGCTGAAAGCGTTGAGCACGTACCAAGAATGCAGGCTGACTCACTACCTGTGCTGCGTGAGGGACGCCATCAGGAGCATGACGCCCCCAGTGTCCAGGGCGGGGACACCGCTGCTCAACATCCAGGCATACACCCTCGACTACGTGGCTAGAGGTATGGGCCTGATTGCAGCCTCCAAGAATAAAAGAACAGCATTCTACATTTACCCGACAGCTCAGCAAGGACTCGAACCGGGGGAGATATCAGCACAAATCAAAGGACCTAGAAATTGCTACGGTTCGGCATCAATTCCAGTGATATACGGAAAAGCTCACATTATAAGAAACGTGTTTTTAAATCTAAAACACAAGCAGAGTTTCATACCGGTTCAATTGCCAATACCTCACGGAGCATCCTATATGAGAACCTACGATAAGATCCTAGTTCAGAACAATTATTATGCTCCGAGAGTAAAGAGTGATATAGAAATGAACATTGTGATAAGACACGACAGAGTAAAAGTATTCTATACACCGACCGCTTCGGGCGTTCACGAATTATCATTGATGAGTAAAGGTTGTCATCTGATTGGATCACCTTTCACTATCCATGTTGACATTGGATCGATGGAAAAAGAGGATAGTATAGATTATTTAGACGAAGACATCGTCTCAGAAAGCAGTGTGAAACTTGAAAGGAAAGTTGTATTTAGAATAGTGGATTTCGTAACGGAAAAGATGCTACTAACAGAAGATGGGAGATTAGAGCGCATTTCGGATGAAGATGCAAATGAATTGTTGGAAACCAAAGGATCTATAGAAGACTTAGCAAATAAATACAGATCATTAAGTAATTGTTCACCTATACTGAGAGGTCCTGATCTGATTGAGTATCAACATGGCGCAGGTGATCGGAAAAGATTCAGAAATTATGCTAAACAGGTAGTTTTACTAATACAAGCTTGCAAAGAATTCAGCAAAGCTTTGCAGAAGATCAAAGAAGTGCATCGAAACTCACTAAATTCTACTCCGGATATTGTTAATTTTTCAAGGAGTGACGAAATAGTTAAGAAGACATTAGTAACGAATAATAATAGTAACCAAATAAATAATGAATCAGCAAAAGATCTAAGGCAAAAGTTTAAAAGTAAACTAACGAGCTTTAACGTGACAGCAGACAATGCAGATGAGTTATATCATACAAACACTGAATACTCTAAAGATGATAAAGTGATTGCTCTTAAAGAAAATGAAAGAAGCAATGCCATCGGAGATAAATGTAAACGGGAAGCTGTATGTCATACAGAAGCATCAATAGATATTATTATATCATCCTTTGAAGATGATGATGATATCCACATGTTAAGATACTCCCCGCCACCGGCAATATTACCAATATTAGAAGAACTTCCAGAAAGACCAAAGACACCTGTTTTCAAAATACTTTCAGATGCAGACGATGATCTCGAGCCAAAAGTATTCAACGAATTCGAACTGTACAAACTTGAAGACCAAATATTTAATTCAATGGATGAATATATAAATAGTTACTGCCCCCAAATTGACAACGCCTTAAACACCAGTCTACTTGCTGTGGAAGACCAAAATGAAGATGGTAGAACATCGCTTTCAATTGATTTTCATATAGGTGAACCTGTCACGCCGACTCACATTGTGAATTCACCACCATCTCTCGAGCCTGATATGGATTCGATAATACTAGCATCAAACTTAGAAGAAGCACTTGTTAAATATGACATTAAGTTACAGAAAAGTAAGGAATCAGACATGTCCGATGATAACTGTTCGTTAGCGACGCCGCATTGCCAGACTCCGTTCGAGCAAATGTCCGACAGTGAAATTCTAAAGATGTACGAAAATGAGTTACCCATTTCAAACAATGAAAACATTTTTTCGGGAATGATAAAAGAAATCCTTCCAACCGAATGTGGGGATGATATACATGAGTTTAACATGGAAAAGAGTGATGTCAGCTTCACAAAGCGATTAATAAAAGCTAAAATTGATACAATAGAATCGCAAGACAGTGTTGCAAACCAAGACGACAGGCAATCACCTGTCCCTTCGCATTATAGTAGCGTCGAAATATGGGATTCAGCTTACATCAGTATCGATGAAGTCAATAGCTCTCCTGACATACACGCCAGTAGTCCGAGAAGTGATTCATCGCCACGGAGCAAATTGTTCTCGATTGAAGAAAATGATCAAGAAAATGCGTGCACAGTTCAAAATGAAGATACGTTTGAATCAAGTATGGACCCTTTTGAAAGTGTGATAATGATGCTGAGTAGAAATGACATTGAAAATGGAGTTGTGCTTAGCAAAATGGAAATTGAAAAAGCGCCAATATATCGTGCAAGATTAATTAACAGTAATTCAAGAATATCGCCAATTTTCGAAGATGACAATACTCAAAGCATTGATAGCAATGACATAGAAAATAAAAATGAATCTGGCAAAACAGAATTACAAGATGACAGTAGCTTCCAAACGATATTACACGATAACTCAAATGAAATGTTTATAGCAAAGGCAAATATTGATAAGAGTTCTGAAAAAAAATATGTAGCGATTGACGATTCGGCATCTGATTTTAACGCAGATGTGAAGCTGTCATCTGTTGAAGATTATTGTGATAAATCATACAAAATCTTGAAAAGTGCAAACCATACAACACTTTCGTTGGTTAAACCTTATGAAGCCGAAACAAATGAGTTAATCGGTAAAGAGCATCTTGAACATGATCAAATCCAAAAAAGTAATATAGAGATATCAAGAAATATATTAGATAATTGTAAAATAAATGTAAAAAATACAGAGAATGTTATTTCTAAGAAGAATTCTTCCTATGCAAATACTAAAGAAATACCTCCAAACAGTTATCCCAATAGATCGGAAGTAATCATCATCGCAAAAGGAACTCACACAGTTCCAAGAACAGAAAACAATATTAATGTAAATATAAAAGCACCCTCTAAAGATGACTGCCAATCTAATGAAAAAAATAATAATACATCAGCAAGCCACACAGTGTCATCTTCAATTCAACCAGAGAAAGAAGATAAAAATGTGAATGGAGGAATTCAAAAAATATATCACTCACCTCGAGATGATTCAAATTTATACCCTCTAGTCATAGATGAACATAAAGTTGTATTGATTCCGCTGAATTTAGATAAATATCCTGCCAGTGACGTGTCAGAAAATGAGTCGGACAATAGTTCTAGCCCACAAAGGACTAAGAATTTGGTTTCTGAAAAGAAAAATTATTGGGATGACAAAAT
Source organism: Silvatares holzenthali (assembly GCA_026537445.1). Taxonomy (NCBI): domain Eukaryota; kingdom Metazoa; phylum Arthropoda; class Insecta; order Trichoptera; family Pisuliidae; genus Silvatares; species Silvatares holzenthali. Next base: position 3,438 of record JAPMAF010001105.1, read on the forward strand.
AAAGGAATTTCAAATGAACGAAGAGAAGAAAACCCGATCGCTGACAAGAAAAAACACAGCGATCATCAAAAGAAACGATTCTCTTAATAAAAAGAAAGGTCAGGTGATGGCGAATGTGCCTTGTATACGGGGAAGTATTACGGAATCCCAAAGCACTTCCATAAATGAGAGTGATGTGAACACACTGGACTCAGGAAACAATAGCTTAGTTACCCGGTGGAAGGATTATTGGAATGAGAAAGTTGAAAAGACAAAGAGTCCGGAACATGGAAAAAATGTAACCAAAAAGATGCAGCACAAGTCATGTGAATCCTTGGATACGTTAAATAACAACCACACTACTGATATGCAAGTCTACAATGAGAATAATATGAATTCTAAAGTGGTGAAAAAAAGGAAAAATGATTTTTTAGCGTTGTGCGACGCAGAGGACGACTCTACTTCTGCCTCGATGTTTCCAAATAGAGTCACCAATAACGAGATGACTGATGAAGTAAATTTGGTAAGACATCAAGAAAAACAGATCAATCTTAAGAAAGCATCACAGATTGACGAATTTCAGGATTCGATACCTGATCCGAAAACAGCAGAAATAGATGAAATGAAATTATTTAACCCAGAAGCTCCATTCGGAATCGTTTCCAAAATAATCAATGTATTTGATAGCAACACTAACAAAGAGAAATATTCAAACTTATCATTAAATAATAATAAAGACTATCAATGGAATAAATCAGGGCTGCAGAAAAAAGTTAACATTTTTGAAGAGGATTTGTTGAATTCATCTAAAGGCTATTTAGAAATACAGCTAGAAAATGCCATGTTTAAAAATGCCAGCATAGAGCAAATAGATAGTTTGCAAGTATTTTCAATTCAAGAACGTTCTCAAAGCAACTATATTAAATTCAACAAAGAATATAAAAAATCGGATAGTAGTGAAGATGAACTGGAATTCATGAGTTTATCGAAAAAAGTTTCAGAGATGAAAACGAAATTAGAATTGTTAAACGAGAAAAAGAATTGTGAAGCGAGAGAAAATTTTATGAAGCATAAATCGAAAACGATGGATATTCCAAAATTGGGCAAAATAAACAACCTCAAGAAATATTTTTCTCTAGATAATGTAGAGAAACGTATAACAGATAATACAATACCAAAAGTAACGAAAATTAACAAGGTAGAGACTAAAAGCAAAAGTAATGAGAACATTTCTAAAATTGCCCAAAATCGAACGGATTCAACTGATTCAACTCTAAGTATATCAGAGAGAAGAGCAAGAATTGAGTTACATCTCCAAAGGCTTCAACAAAAGCTTAACACTGAACAAAATGACACTCATAAACACAAACACTCTAAAGCTACTACAACTCGTAAAGGAGACAGATTAACAAATGGAGAACAATCTATTAACATTTCAGATACGATTACCAAAGAAAATGAAGAGGAATTTCAAGCATTTAAGCCAGTAGGGGACATAGTTGCAGCATTTGAAAATAAGTGTTTCACATGCGAAATCAAAAATGATAATGATGTAGGGCAAAATGAAAACAAAGAAATAATAAATAATGTCTCAAAAAATGAAGATTTTAAAAATAAGATTGCATCAGTTGCCGATAACAGAGAAGGTTGGTAGTTGTTTTTAAATGAATGCCAATGAAATGAAAATGAATAAACAATGTTTTAATGAATATTCATTTTTCAGGTACCGAAGAAGTTATTGAACAAGGACACGCTTCTCTTTCGGCTACTACAGATAAAGAAAAAGATACATCAGATAATGTTGTTTCGCAAGCTGCAACTATAGAACTCATTCAAGATTCTAAAGTAACAATCAACATGCTCGAAGAACTGGATGAAACTAATGTATCCAAACCGAAGAATGACAAAAGTGAAACGCATCGATACAAACAGAGATTTCAAAGAGCCAAAAAGTTCTTCCAAGCTTTGGATGAAACACAAACAAAACAGGTGTGTGAACGGGAAAAGAGCTTGAACGAATGTGAAAAACTTTTAAATGAAAGTATTTCAAATGATATAGAAAAAGTGAATGGGGATAAAAAAAAAGAACAACTTAGTCAAACATCAAGGAGTCATAAGAGAGTTGCTGTTAAAGCATTCTCTGCTCCTACGTCAGATACGGAGAGTGAAGTGCGAAGAAATAGTTGGCTAAAAGGGGGACAATTGAAAAAAATATCAGAAAAGTTTCACATAGAAGGACTATTCCAGGACGTTGCGGGGGATTCCAACATGACCACCGTAGGAACATTCAAAGGGATTCCTCACAAAAAAGCGGTCCTCGCTGCATTCCGATCGATGGATGATATCAGTCAGCAATCATCATACGAATACACATTGTCACAAATGGAAGACTTTGCCCAAAAGAATGGAATCGTCAATGCCCAAACATATCACAGTGACTTCCCTCACTTGCCTACGACAGATCCAGGGAAGTACCGATCCAGATATGATGCTGCAGCTTCAGGATTGATACAAAGGACTGAGTTATTAAAACAGCAAAAGAATAGAAGGAATAGCGCTCCATCTAAGACAGATCCACCGGAGTTAATATTTACAACAAATGTTTAAAAACATTATCTACAAATATGTCAAAGTTAGGTGCTCCTTTGTGCATAGGGAATCTTCGTATTTTACAAATAATCAATAGAATCTTCTCGCCCAGAGATATACCCAAGAGTTTAGTTAGAATAAATGGAGAATTACTTAAATAGAGTATAGAACCATACTTAAATATCAAGGAGAATAGAGTAAATAAAAGCAGAAATCTTCCAAATTCTATAAAATGGTAATTATTAAGCTGAGAAAGACTTCAGTTGAAACGATTACAAAGGTCGTATGCCTAAATGTTCTGTAACAAATTTGGAGAGTAATATGGAGACTGAAACCTAAATAAATGTAGGAATGAAAGACAGGAATAAATAATATATTGCACATACATAAATATATTACATAACACCGATTCTTCAATGGTATTGTATAATATAACGTTTGAAGCTTTGTTTCTCTTAAGTGACACAGGTAAGCCAAGTACAAGGGTTGGACAAAACTCGTTCACAGCTACACGGAACACTATCTCAACAACAAATGACATGTGCAACTTATTGTGGATGCTGCACAGATGGTGTTAGTGAGCAAATACAAGACTTAGTTGCAATAAACATTTCAGTACAAGCGTGTTTTTGCATGAGGTGTTTCCATAATTTTGTCCAACATCTAGAAATACTATGTAAGCAGCGAAGAAAATACGGAGAGAAAATCCCACAGATATTTAAGAGAGCTAATGCAATGAAGAGAAGAATGAAACAAAATGTCAGGTCATTTAACAGATTTGAACTAGAAGACCCTGATATTAACGTTTGAGATACCTTAAATTGTTGTCTAAATAAACAAATCGATTATGCTACTATTTTCAGAGACAACTTCTATTATGGCACTGGTTACTTTTTTACCACAATGACTATACATGGAAAATTATAATGCTTTGATCTCAGACTATGTTTTAAGTCTGATCATTATGTTCAGATGTATATAAAACATATGTACTATGTTATCTATCTTAAACAAAATTCACATAATCTCACCTGGTCACAATCTTGATCCTTCTCGTATATTTCTCACATGCATTTGTGTACACTCCTATAAATATTTATGGTAAACTGGATGCGTCTTCATTCTTCCAACATGTTTCTTCTTACCATATTGGGACTAAAAAATATTTGCTAATTAATACAAATGTTCTCATTTTATTACTACTAGACCTTACTTTTGTACTATCACAACCGATTTAAATTCCATTTAACTTTAATATATTTGGACTATAGAAGCGAACTAATACAGTGATAATTTTTAATGAATAACTTTAGGTTAACCGTCATAGATTGCTACAAGGTGATAAGTTTGCCTTTGTAGATTACTAGGCCACTAGTATTTGTATGAAATTATGATTCAAAATAATTTACTGACATTTCTTTCAAGTTGGTGCCTGAATGGATGTATGCACTCTCCTGATGCAGTGGTGGCATGCAGTGTGATATAACATTATGTGTATAAATATATAAATAAAAATATTTTATAGAAAATTTGGTTTTCATTGTACTAAAAATTGTTTTTTAAACCCGACAGTCCTTGAAAATCTTTAAATTAAATTTTATAAAGTAACTTTTTTTATATTATAGTACACATGAACCACCACAATCCCACCATCCGTCTGGATCAGTAAGATTCAGTACAATTTCATATGTAAATACTATGTAACAGTCTGAAGAGAGATTGAAAACCTGGTTAGTCAGTTCTAGTCACGAAACATGGATAAATCCACTACACATGACTTTCAGCACTGAACGGTGGTATTGCTCCAGGACGATACAAGATCTACCACATTTTTTCAATCCAGAGAGAATATACATTTTTTTTAAATAAATTTTTACACATAAATTTTTCAAATCTGAATTGAAAAATGCATTATTTTATAATTTTTCCTACACTCCGGTGGGATTCGAACCCACAACCTCTAGTGTTCCTCTAAACCTTTACTCAAATGTGACTAACAAACCCCTGCATAGGAGGCACTACTGGAGCAGGTCTATTTGCTTATTCCATAATCCGGCCGTCTTGGATAAGAATGAATTTGAAGAATCTGTTAGTTCTCATGCAGAAATATCAATGATTGTCATAATAAATTTCATCGAAGAATGAAAAAACGAAAATTGATTGTGAAGGATCTAATCTAACTCACCCACACTAACTTCATTTTTATTATTTTTTAATCTAACCTAAATCTATGACTCAAATTTAATTATAAAGCGAGGAAAAGCTTATTGCATTAAAACATTTAATGCAAGTAATCATTTTTAACTTTGCTAAAAAAATGTATAATTTGCTTTCTTTACATAATTTACTTGCTTTACATAATTACTTATATTTTATAATTTCTTATAACTATCATTATGAACAAATAGGATTGCACACTCCTCTTGATATGGAATAAAGAATTTGTTTATTATTTATTATTTTTCATGTTGTGTAAAATTTTATGCGTCAAACAACTACTATAACCAAATTCACCAATGTCTTTGTGGTGAATTATATACATATATACACTGACATGAATTTTAAGGAGGCCGGAAAAATTGTAACACCTTTAAAATGTTTGGCAGCTGCACTGCCATTCTTTATTAGATTTCATTAACACTATTATTTCATCACTACCCCTTATATCAGAATAACCAGAGACCTACGTCTTGTACAAAATCAAGAGGAATCCAAGGAAGGGCTGATAGAGCAAGCGCCAACAATGTATCTTGGCAGCTGCAGTGTTGTTCTTCTTCAAATATATTCTAGTCAATAAAGAATGAAACAACTTCATACAAAATAATAAACATCAAAATGCATATAAGGCTTTCTATGCCAACCTTGGTTTAGTTGTTTTTCATGTTTCCAATACTTCATCAAACTATGTTATATATTTTAACAAACATTAGTCATGTCAGCATTTTGTTGTAATGAATATTCTGTTCTAAGATAATATGAATGTACAAAATCTTTTTGGTCATGTATAAATAACTATAAGTAGTTTGATATAAATATACTTACTTTATAAAGCGCTCATGGGGTGATTATTAATCATGAAACAACGTTATGTAAATCATTCAATAAATAAATACAATATTTTCTCTGTTTGCATGTGTTACTGTTTGTTGGTTTAAATGAAACAATTTATGTTTTATAAAAAAAATATATTAATTAAACACTCCCACCGTTTACAATATTCGCCCACAACATATAAGTTATTCTACATTCCATTTCAGGATGTCACCACTGCGTCCTCATTGCCTAGTCTGAATGTCTATTTATATACTTATATTTTGGAAATCTTACAGCTAGTGAAAAACAAGTAGTAAAAATTATTAAAAAATGTTAAAGGTATAGACTGACCGTTGTTTCGGTTTCGGTTTCGGCCAAAAAAAACGGACAAACCTTTCGACTCAGTCTAAACTGGCATTTTTGAGTTTGATTTGATGACTCATGACAGATTCAGTGGGATTTGTACTACACACATAATACATTACAGAATAACCAGGGTCTCTTTTTAATTATTATTATTTTTGTGCCTTTTTTTATCTTATACTACACATGAGACACCATAACACCACCATCCGTCTGGATCTGTAACATACTGTACAAGTTGCACATGTAAATGCTGTGTAGCAGTCGGAGGAGAGATTGAAAACCTGGATATTCAGTTCTAGTCAAGAAACATGGATATATCCATTTCATGTGGCTTACAATACTGAACGGTGGTATTGCTCCAGGGTGATACAAGATCTACCACTCTTTTCCAGTCTAGAGTGAATATATATTTTTATATTTTCGATTTTTTTTAAATATATTTTTATAAATCACGCTCCTTTTTCCCTCATTCCTCAACAAACCTTGGTGCCTGCATGCCCAATACCAGTGCTGCACGTCTTCTTAACAACTTACCGAATGCCTTGGACATATTTCACTACCCATTATCATCATAAATCCTATCCCACTTTCCCTATCCCTTGATAACCGTCTCTTCCATTTTATTTCTACCTACCACCCTTTTGTTTTACTTTACATATATTTGCTTTTTTATATTGATTATTGTTTATTATATATTTTTTCATGTTTACTATTTCTTTATTATTTGTTTGTTTTTCTTGTTTATTACTTCTTTCTTGTATTTGGTACATTGTACTGTTAAATAAATAAATACTCCGTAGCATGGGCTCCAGATTTGCAAGTCATATTCCAGCAGATTTTGTACATAAGTGCAGTGAAGTAATTTTACTGTTTTGATGTTCTGAAATTCCGAAGACATTCTTAAGACGTATCTCAAAGTGTTTGATGTTTTTTTTACAGTGGAAAAAATATGGGTGTTTGATAATAAGACGGATTTGGAGTTGAAGGTTTGCTCTTGACTGTATCCCACATATTTTTCTTCAACCATTTATTGATTTCTTCTTCTTGCCACAGGAACTCCATGCATTTGTTGAAATTCGTCTCACTTTGAATCTTGATGCAGCTTCTCTCACACAGGCTTCAGATTATTTTTGGATCCATTGTCGTCATTTGATAATTTTGTTGAATCCCTCAACTGTGTAACTCCCGAGCGTGTCGGTCCACCTTGCACAAGCGCTTTTAATGTCGTTTTCTTCCTCCCAAAATATTTCCGCCGAAAATAACGCTCGGCGCGCTCGAAGTATACACCTCTCACCATATTCGACACTCTATCCTCTGGAGTCGGGTACTGCCTAGCCTCTCTCATTGAGCACGATTCCATTGCCAACATCGTTGGCCTTCTCTCTGTTTTCATATGAAACATGACTAGCCTCTGTTGTCTAACACCAACCGGCCCAAAGCACAAAGCAAACGACAGGACGAACACTGGCCAGTGTTAATATAAATCACTGCCCACAGAATCTCAGACCTCTCGATTCAGCATCTTCACGTCACTGGCGTGTATGATCGACCTTTAGAATCCTCGATAGCTCAGACGCAATTTTGATTCTCTGGAGAATTATTTAACTTTTTTTAAATAACTCCAATGTTTCTGTTTCGTATGCGTGGGCTTCGATTTCTGTACATGTGCTATTAATATATACTTCATTGCTTTTGCGTTATTTTTCGCGAACACTTCTGTAGAATTAAAACCAATAATCTAACATCTCCTTTGTTTTTAGTAGTCAATAGTGACGGGCGTCACATTAGCCAACCAAGTCAACAAAGTTTGTTCACAAATGATACTTGAGTTGTCGATCAAAGTTGCGAATTGTATAGGTACCTCATAAATCAAATATAAAAATCGGCCTTTTTCTCTTTTATGACCTTTCGAAGTTATATAATAATATTTTACTCCTTTTATAATAAGACTAAAGTACGAAACCTTATGTGGCCTTCATCTACTAGATATATTTTCATCCAATTTACAGTTTAGATTATAAGTTGATTTATAAATTTGATGCATTACAAAAAATATTTTTTATGCAGTTCCACGTCATAAATTTCGACAAAATAAAATGTCGGCTTCGTAGTAGAGTGGTTAAGACACTTGACTAAAGCGTTGGAGGAACGCTGAAGGTCGCGGGTTTGAATTCTGCCGGAGATAAAAAAATATATAATTTAAAAATTCATTTATGGATTTAAATTTTAAAAATATATATGTAAAATATATTTACAATAATCTAAATAGCAAAAAATGCGTATTTAAAAATTGATATTCTCTCCGGATTGAAAAAGAGTGGTAGATCTTGTATCGCCCTAGAGCTATATTGCAATTATTGTCTATTATTATTATTTTTACTTCTCTTGTTTATTATTTCTTTATTTTTTACTTATTTTTCTTGTTTATTATTTCTTTTATTCTTGTATTTGGTACAATGT
>JAPMAF010001106.1:0-11862 GCA_026537445.1 Silvatares holzenthali
ACTGCTAGCCACGAAGGCGCAGGAGCTACTGGTCTGTCAAGGTCTCGCCATTTTTTTGTTTTCCCAAATTTCTGACTGTGAATGATGCTTTGAATTGGACGCAGGTTATATTATCATCTATGGCAAGATTTATGGCGCGGAATTTCGGAAAGTTGTCACCGTTATTCGTTGTTTATCATGATTTATCCGAAGGGGACGCTTATTTCACGTTCAAATGTGTATTTCGACGGAAGACTTGCAAACTTCGTAATTTATGTTTATTATCTACTTTGCATCGGACGAAAATCATTTTTCATTTTTATCCATTGTATAATATGTTTATATTTTGTCACGCGCTATGACTAAGTGAGGAATTATTTAACTTAAGTCAAATAAACGAAGTTATAACCCATCAAAACTTAATATCAGAATACTGGGAAATGTTGTTTGATTAAAAGGGTGATAAAATAATTTTTCCACGGGAAAACTATTAGAAGAGTTTGCGTACCTGTGCTTGGAGATCTTGTCATTTTATTTAAAGTTGTTTGAGAAGACGATATTACTCTTTTAATATTGTGAACATTTTACAAAATATTCACGTATTTTTTCATGTCAGTGGGCACCAATTTGTACATTGCGAAAAGAAACCACTTGTGCGAGTGTTAGCGACAATCATCAGTTTGCCTTCCCAACTGAAAGTAGAAAGTTGAAACAATTTTCTTAGGAATTGCATGGCTCGAAACAGTGTATTTCTAAAGTGTATTGCTAAAATTTTACATTTCTTTAGATTTTATTTTGATCGTCCTGCCAAATAAAAATCAGAGAGAAAAATATCCGCACTTAAACTTATTTATTTATTTGGTTACAGTACACACCAATACATAAAAAATAAAACGGAAAAAATGATGATAGATGGCAAGGTAATATAAATTAAACTAAAAAGTAAGAGAATAAATATAAGACAGACTACCTAAGGAAGAGAACCATTGTGATAAGAAGCGTCTGAAAATAACAAGTTTTTTGAGCATGTTGAAGAATAACAGACCTCTGATTGTCCGCATTGGTTCTGAAGCATAAAGACCAATACATTCCAATATTTTTGCATTATGTATTAGTCATCTAAGAAGAAAAGTGTAATGTTGCATCAGATGCAATGATCTACTAGATTCGAAAGGGTGGCATGCTTTATAATAATGGCGGAATTTACACTCTTCAGAAGAGTTTTGGTAGTATTTTAATCGTTCGATGTAGAATGAGTGAAACTTTGTGAAATAGCTAATCTCAAAGATTTTAAATTACCGATCCTTATTCTAGGATATTGAGAACGAATGATACGTGATGTGTTCGTAGAGGGGTAGAATTTAAAAATGATGTTGTGTGGTAACGAAGCCGAGCATACATCTTGAAAATAAAGATAGAAATTGAAGTGAATGTAAAATTATTTTCAATTCTAAAAAATTACTTGTATTATATTTAAAGTTAAAAGGTAATACGTTTTGTCGTTCTGATCGTAATATCACTCTTAATCCCCGTGAATAGAAGTTTCCCTAAATTGTTTGATAAGGCTCTTACAACTGTTTCCGCATACTGCAGTTCGAAGAGACTCAACCGATGTCGATCTTTCAATAAGTTTGTTCATTTAGTTGCCGTTCTATGTTTGCTACCACGAACTCTCCAAGTTATTCGTTGCGCCCCTTAAAACTAGAGAATGCCCCTGAGGTATACTGTTTAGAATCCTCTTACAATTATAGCTCCTTTGGTTAAATTAGACTAGTGTTATAATAATACGTGCTAGTTTGAGATTGCGATGCAATAATATAACTTTATTAAGTATGTCCATAAATAAAATAAAGAATAAATTTGGAAATGGGATGTGCGATGCTTGGAATGACACTAAAAGACAGGAAGATAATAAATATATCCTCAGCCGAAAAATTAACTTCACGTAATTAAATAGTTCGCTTGTTCCAAGTGGAAATAGGTCGGTCATGTTGCTCGAGTGCTAATTTATAGATGAGTAAAGAGAGAGTTGGATGGACACCATGAAACTATAAAAGAGTTGGAGGACGACCATCAATAAGATGGACGACCTTAAGTGTTAGTAATGTCTTGTAGTGGACAAAGATAGGCTAAAGTGAAGATATTATGTCATAAAAATTTACGGAAGATGTTTCAATGTTTTGTGCAATTTAGCAAGAGAGAGATTTAAATGATTGATATGAACATTTGATAGAAACTTTAGAAAATTTCATTAGGATAATTCTTCTTATTTTTCCTTCAGCACTAATGAAATTTACCATGAGGAAATAATATGATAAATACGATCCAACTGCGGGAAAAAATATCAGTGAATTGCTTTCGCCTTATATTTTTCTTGCGTTATGATGTTTTATATTCCTCCAGTGGCAATTAGAACATACTATACTTATTGAGGTTAGGTATAGACATATAATATGAAGAAACAAACGGGAACTGTATTGCGGATGATTTTTTTGGAAACGCAATTAGAAGAAAATAAATCGAGTTCTATCTGACAGTTGTTGCATTGATGTTTAATGAAAGAGGTTACTATAGAAAACTAATGTCGTAAAATTGAAAATATACATTATTTAAATGATATACAATAATTAAACTGGGCATATCGCACAGAAAATAATCTCAACTTGATGGAATTCGTTGTATGAAACGAGCGTAGCGATTATAACGCTGGTTGTAGTACCATACGTTTGTTACAATATTTTACCGCTCCGGCAAATTATTTGTTGCAAACTATAATTTTGCTAGCTTATTAGTTAGCAACTGATTTATATTTAAAAGAGTAAAATTTTCCATAACAAGAAAAATAACGTGATGACAGATATAGAGGCAATAGTCATATGAAAAGTTGGGTAAAAGTTTTATTTTTGCAATTTTTGAAAAAAAGAAATTGTGAAAGTGTTTAATTGAGTATTGATACTATTTAAACATTTAAAAATTGGTTTTATAAGTCTTGTAAAATGACACCTCAAACTGTTGCCTCGTCGCAATCTTCATCGCGCCTAATTAATTTCAAGTGGTTACTTCCAATTCAACGAAACGCGAACAATTTATCAAACTTTCCGTTTGGGAGAAATCAAATACCCTTCTTTAGGAGCGATTCTCTTATTTTCTTCTAATTGTATTGTTTGCTAAAAGTCCATTGTTTCCCCCATTTCGTTCAACCGAGGCCTACATACTTTCCCGGGGATTTTATTTGGTAATTTGTATTGCCTTAAAGTCTGTCGTATCTTAGTCGGCGACAGCATCTTTGAATTAAATGCGGAGCATTTGTTAATATCCTCGATAAGAGAACTGTTTTAACCCTTTCGCAGCTTACTTCAGTGCAGCGGATTTATTTAAGGTAGTCTTCTTGAATTATTTATCATTTAGTTAGATTTCAGCGACATCTGAATACGATTGATATCGATAAGCTTCTAAGTAAATGGTTTCATTGGATCATTTAGACTTTGATCGATTCGGTTTTTAACAATTGTCACTGTTGACCTGAATAATGTCGAAATGTTGCACGCTCATACCTGGGGTATTTTTACATGAATAATTTAGCATATCATTTCATGTTTTAACAATGCGCGGTTTATTTTTGGATATAAACTTTACAATGGCATTGGGTGGACTAAAGAACCCAATTAAAACATGACACTAGTTAAATTTATATGTCTGCTCGTAAAAAAAGATTATCAAAACATTTGTTAGTCGACTTTTAATGAATATTGCTTCGATAAATGTCGATTCCTATGTGGCGAGAAATGCGGCTGCCAACAAATTAAGAAAATGAATATTCTGGTAATGTTCTTCTATCCAACAGTATACATAGTATTCAGATTATAAAATATAACAATTAAATTTATTTTGGTTTCAGGTAAGCTGTATTATGATCATCCCCTACATCGGACTAAGGGTAAGTTAATTAATGCAATCCCACATCATGCTCCCAGATAGCTCGACCGGATAAGTAAGGGCTGGGAATGAAAATAACTCCACGCCGAGCGGTTTTATTAAATAATTCTTATAACAGGTTCAAATATTTCTTTATTTAGATTCTTTTATAAAAAGCTAAGCCATAATGGCCTATATTGTAAATTCATCACTTTGTTTATTGTTAAAGATAAGTAAATATTTTTCATAAAAGAAATGTAAATTTATTAACATTTTCTCGCTGAAATTCTGAAATAAAACCCAAGTAATAATCATTTGAAAAAAAAGTTATACACAATATAATAATGTAAAATGTAAATCGCATTTCCAAATAAGTAATGTATTTTTTTAAGTCAGAAGCTTTATGTATGTATATAATATGCAAATCATATTATATTTGGATGACATATTTTAAAGAGTAGGAAGTATAAGAATGAAGTTAGAATATACATAGAAGTACATTCCCACATGTATAAGAATTATCTTTATATTTACATACTCTGATATCACACAGTATGGCATCTATTGATATTAGAATAAAAACTGATATTTTATTCGGATAGTAGTATAAATTTGATTTCATATTGACGTTTTTGTGGCAGTACTAAATCTTTGACTACCCCTAAATTGGATCCTTGAGTTAAACGTTGTTTTTATTTAATTGGCAATCACCCCTCCTTTCATAGAAGCTTTCAAACTTCAATCATTGAGGCGTTTCGATAATGCTCGTTGTAAGTAACTCTCCAGTCAAGTTGTTTGAAGCACATTAAAATTAATTACACAATCAGTGTGATCCTTGAATTTCTTGCTCGAACAATTTGAATTTCATCTTCCATCTAATGAAGCCCGTATATTATTTCCTCGCACGCCTCGGCTGACCGCTAATTGTAAATGACGAAGTTTGGTTCCGTAGTTTCCCCGGTTGTTCGGTCGACCTGCTCCCCCCTGAGGCGAGACCCGGATCGCCGGCGCGGGTCGTGCCGAGAATGCTAAACTCACGACCGTAAGGCCGTAGTTCGCTCCCCTTACTCGGTGCCCATTTTCCGTCTTGGGAAAACCGGGAGGGACACGGGAACAATATATAATTTGACCGACGAGATAAAATGTTTCTTTTCGGGGAAAGTTTTTGTGAGAGATTTCTTGTATCGCATTTCTTCTTGAAATATAATGTCGAAACGACTTTAATAAGGCATTGTGAAGTTGAAGACTACTCTGACCCAAATTGACTAGGATAAAAGATTTTGCTTTTATAACAAACGATTTCCTTTTAGATTTGAAAAGAATTAATAATAGCACTTGAACATGTATGGTGTAGAGTGACCGATTTTCTTACCTACATAGTTGTAGCTATTATGTATGAGGATAATTACTTTATCAAAATAAAAGTTCTCTTTTAATTTCATTATTTAATACTTTCATTTACGTTTACATTTATACTTAATTATCGATATACATATATTTATATGAGCAAAAATAGGGAAAAGAGTGCTCTATGTTTTTTTTTAAATTCCATTTAATCTTCCATTTTGTTTAATCATATAATGTTTTGTTATTTGACTTATTTAATATAATTGTTAAAATAATGCGTCCAATTTGCGCAACCACGATATATTCTTCTTCTCTGGTGCATTCTGTTTAAATGCGCTGTATTTTTGTTAAATTATTTAGGTTATTAAGCAATTTGAACGCTTTTGTTATTATTTCCATTCCTTCCCTTTTCATTTTTTGATTGTGTCAAAAAATGTGTAAAATACTCGATTTCACACAAATCGATTTTAATCGATTCTGAAATATTTTATGTATGTATATATTATATATGCTGAATAAAAAAATAGGCTTTAATAAGTTAACGCCGCGGTAGGATTATAATAATCTGTTCGCTTTGAATCACGTTTCCCGGAAGTTGTTCCAGGATGTATACCGTATAATGTTATCAAATTCAAAGTTTCCGCTACGAGATTTCATGCAACCTTCAACTCGCAAGCTTAGCGGACGTGTTTGTAAAAATGTACATTTTTAAACAGCTTTGACGTTCTAACCTCACATCCTTGTAAAAAAATTCTTCATTTTGTAGCGCATGCAGGGTGCGACAACTCAGTGTTGAGACTGAAACACAAATAAAGTGCGATGAATCTTGGCAAATATTTGAATTTTGCGAATATTTGTAGTCACTACATATTGTCGAAAGCTTTCACGACCAAAAGTTGCATTAGTATTTATTTTTTATTAGTGACTGATTACATGAAGTGTTTGTCGTGTTATTAAACTATTGATGTGTTATTTATTTTGAGCTAGTAAAATTTACGGCTCATCACTCTTGAATGTGTTTTCTCGCCCCTTTTAGTTACATTGGATTTGACATTATCACGTACGTAGTTGGCCAAGTGCTATCAGCTGCCTTAGCGGACTAGATATTGTCACGTGAAGGTATAGTGGAATACTGGAACCTTCGCAGAACAATATAACGAATTTTAGTGGCACGCCTTAAATTTTTTATTTAGTTATACGGACACTATTTTCCACTAAAATTTCGGTTCTAAAAATATTTTTAATTTTGAAGTAATAAAACTCTTTCCAAGCACGTATCTACACACATACAAAGTGTGAACTGGGTACTCCAAGGGTAATAATGTAATGCAGATACGACTTCTGTATAAGTATACGTATGGTTGCTTATTTAGAATTTCACTCTACTACTCTACAAAGAGGTTCTTGCTGTAAAGTCCCAGGGCTCGGGCCACTAATACAGAATAAGATACCCAGACGTTCAGACTGCAGAAGACGCAGAACACCTTGGATCCCGTTCTGACTATATATTCGGAACAATTTACTCCGCTACAACGTATCTAGTCTGAACGGGGGGTTAGTCAGCGCAGCTTTAGAGTGGACACTGTTTCTGAAATTACACTACTGGGTGTTGTAGTTATATTTTACTTCTACTTTCATATAGTCTTAACTAGGTAAATGTAGCTATTATTATACTGTACATTTTTTCTTATCTTTTACTACACATGAGACACCACGACACCACCATACATCTGGGTCTGTAACATACTGTACAATTGCACATGTAAATGCTGTGTAGCAGTCGGAGGAGAGATTGAACACCTGGTTATTCAGTTCTAGTCACGAAACATGTCTTACAATCCTGAACGGTGGTTTTGCTCCAAGGCGATACAAGATCTACCACTCTTTTCCAGTCCAGAGTGAATATATATATTTTTTAAATGCATTATTTTGCTGTTTTTGATTTTTTAAATATATTTTTTTTACATATGTTTAAAACCTGAAAAGAACAATGAATTTTTAAATACATTTTTTTTCACTCCGGCGGGATTCGAACCCGCGACCTCCAGCGTTCCTCCAACGCTTTAGTCAAGCGCCTTTAACCACTCGACCACGAGGCCGACAAATATACATAAGTATATCTTTCTTAACTTGGAAATCCTTATCTAAAATGATCTCTGAGTATACGTTATAAATATTTTTAAATTACTTATAGATCCACGTTATTAGAGAGAACGACGATGAATGTGTGAAATTTAGTAAAAAATCTATTCAAAATAACCAAGTTATTTTTTTTCATCAAAGATAGCCATGATATATGATTTGTATTTCGTTTAAATAGATTAGATAAAATTATGAAGAAATTATGATGTTACATTTCGCCATATTTAATTTTTTTCCGAATATTATAAATCGATAGTGTTCATTTTAATGATATATCGCAGACAGTCATTGAATTATAATTAGGTTTTAATTATTTTGATTCAAACAAGGAAAGCATTTTAATAGTTTTGGATGCAGAATCCTGACGGCTGCACGTAGATAAATTATCTCATTGGCTTGCTTTGAGCAGAGATGAAATTTTAATATTGCTATCATACACTCGAAAATGAAATACGCGAATTAAATTTCAATGATATGGATAAAAGTAGAATTTATGAAAAATAAGCTAAAATATCTTTCATAGACAGGGACTTTCATTTCATAGGGACACAGTTGTGCGATGAGGTGGTTGGTGAAACTTCATAGTTAATAAGCGAATATGAAATTGCCTTATTTAGTTCCAATATTAGATAATATAACTTTCGGAATGATATCTTCTTCGATTCGCCTAATCGTGGCTATTCTCACCCGGATATAATTTATCGGTTAATGTTATCTTATGGTCGGAGCCGATTTCTCTGGACCCCATTGAAAATAACTGCTTATGTAATGAGTTTCTCCATGTTCGATGCCTAATCCCCGTTGCTCCAGTAGCCATTGTGGTCAGCGCGGTCTGGTCGCCGGCGGTCGTCCTGGAACTCCCGAATAATTCCGAAAGCCGTTAGGCGCAACCCGAAAGGATCGCACATGGCGCTACCGACCCAAATCGGTATTCTGTAATTCTTTCGTAATTGTTACGAAGTGGCGCGCTTAAATTCGCATTAAACGCGGTAATATTTTCTTCTTTGTTAGGGAGTAGAGGACGAGGATTTGTGTACTGCGTTGGAGCCGGCTTAGTTAATACCGTGCTGAGCAGCTACGGCCTCGGCAGCACGCGTTATATCCGCCGCAGAATTCCGCTTTGTTTCGGTGTAAACGTATATCGTAAATGAACTAAACAACAACTTAACAACTTACTGAGTGGAAACTTCTAGAATAATAATATAACGCCCTCTGGAGGCTTTATATTAGACTTCTCCATACTTTATCCTTGTAATATCTTTTCACTGTATCAAGTTTGAAATCCATCTTATGTTTATATTACACGATATTAAGTTATATTCCTTTTTATTCGTATTCTCTGCTTTTTGTATACCAACAATATCGTTATTCTCCAATGGCGAATACCTGAATTCCGTTTGATTACTTAACTTGAAGGAAATGTGCAATTACATTTATATGTTGGCATCTTTTATTTCCCGATCCAGAAATTATATAGTTCTACTCCGAGAATAGAACAAAATTATTCAAATATTTGGGATATGAAAATAATGTAAGGGTAAATTAGTGTAAAACAGGTATGCCTTAAGTAAAGGTAAAGTTGACAGTGATTAACAATTTGAATTGGTGGATGTTTAAAGCTTGCTAGCATCAGAATAATATTCAACCATAAAGTCATAAGAAATAAGATTAGAAAAGTATGCTAGAAATAATTAAAAAAGATAAAATAAGAAATAATATGCAAATGATAAATTAAGGAGAAAATCTAGCATAGTAGTTTAAAGTGGTGTATTTATATTATATGTACTGGAGAACTGATACGTACTTTGAAAACCAAGATTGAAAATGAGTTAGTAAGCAATAGCAGTATAAAAACAACCCATAATAAAACTTTCAGGAGAAAGAAGACTACGTAATAGCTATTGAAGGAGAAACATTTAAATTCAAAGTATTGTGAAATATGATGCGTGCAGATGAATATTTGGTCAATATATTGCAATATATTTCGTAGATAACGTAAACATTTTGAAGCGATTTGTAGTAAATTTAAATGTCAAGCTTTTAAACGAATATCATATAATTATTAATTCGTAATTAAGTTCTCTGAGGATGCGATCCTCTAACGCAGTTAAACTCCTTCCACGACATCGTTCTGCGCAGTAGATTCCGGTATATTTGTCGTAATTACATTCCCTCGGTCGTACTTCCATTGTTGTATCCGACCTTTTTGTGATTGTTATTATATTTCACGCTACCCGTACTCTTGCCGAACGCTCCCGCGTCATTTACCCGGACTGGGCGGGTAGAGCTCTGTGTGCTGTGTGCTGTGTGCTGTGTGCTGTATGCTGTATGCTGTGTAGAGAGTAGGCAGAACACCCGACGCGGACGCCGATGTCGACGCCGAATGGATGTCCTACGTATCCTGTTTGAAGATTGATTCCGGCCAATGATCGGCTAACCGTGTCAAAGAATAATGGCTCACTGTCGCTACAATATTTCATTAGAATCCATTTGTCGTTACGATTCCGAACGATTTGGGTCAATCGCTTCGCACTTTTCTCCGAATTTTTTTTGGATCCCCATAAAAGAACCCATCAAGCATGGTAAGTGGTGTAGGTCTTATTTCGTCTAAATTTAGATCAAACATTTAATAGTGAATTGCACTTCCCATATAGAATGATGAGATGTATGTATTATAAAATTACATTGTTCTCAGAATTGAAGTTCTATTAAATTTATTTAAATTTTTTGTGCTAATAATATGCTTATAAAAAGTACAAAAACAATAGTTACTACAGTCTGGTATGAATTAAAACAAAATAACCATAGAACTGTTATTTATTCATGGGTACTTGACAATATGTCGATATTGAATGTTGAGATTTATTGTGCACTTATTCAATTTAAAGCAATTACAAGAAGATAGATTATGGATATCTTTTATTGAGCGGTGGCCATTTTGTGTATTTAGAATTTAACCTGCAAAGAAATATTAATTATAAATGACGAAGCGGGAGAACGATAGTATCGATGAAATAATCTGCGGCAGTGTTCAAATCAATATCAGGAAACCAGAGCGTTAGTTCTATGTACGAATTTATGTAAATATGTATGCAGCATCATAGGAAACAATATAAGTATAATAAGTTCAATGTTCTTAAAGTGCTATTTAATTTTTATGATGACCTCATGACAAAACTTGTGCAGATATTTACGCAACATATGGTTGCTCAATGTTGCGCAATAATAACATTGATCTGTGTTGCTTTCTTTTTCCGCAGATATACAGCCTTAACCTACTTTTACTCTAATTTGCTAAACTCATACATTTAGGTCCGCGCGGTGTGCAACACGACATAATAAAATAATACAGCTAGAAACGAATGCAAGTTACTCTACAAAATAACGAAGGAAGATTAAATGAATTTCGGAAGCGTGATATTTTGAATGATAGCGCAAGTTGAACATTATTCATTAAAACTTTCATCTCGCAAGTATCTAACCCCGGGAACGTTGGGAGCTAATGCCGAAATTTTCAATTGCACGTTCATACAATTACCATAATTTAAAATGCCAATTTTACGTAACAATTTTTAAAATTTATGGTTCAATTTTGATAAAGACGATGTCATTATTATTTAAGAGTAGGTCGAACGAATTTATTGTGACGTATATATGCACTATATAAAACAAATAATAGTTACTTTAAGATTTTTGGTTATTCGAATCTTGTCTGAAATTCACAACATGACAAATGTCATTTATTGTAACATTTGATGATGGTTGATGAATGAATGAAATCACAAAAAGCTGTTGGACGTGAAAATTATAAATTAACACTATTTTTATTTGCTAAAATCTCTCTAAATATTTTCCAAACCTTACCGCTGAAACTTTTCAATCATCTTCATTTATAAGATCTATATTTATTCAAGGGATTGTTATTGTGATTGATAAAATTAAGCAATGATAGAGGTCATATTATGAGGTAGGAATACAAATAAGTGGATTTACCAAAATAAAACCGGGAAAACTGATAGAACATGTTGCTATATTAAAATGTTATTGCGGGTTATATAGGGAGAACATTTAATATTATATGGAACGATAAATAGTTGCGTTATTACTCATGATTTAGATGTTACTCGAGAGAACAATCGAAGATTTGTTACGTGTATGATCATGACATGATATTGGACTGATGCGGTTTTAGGATACGAAGAATCGGAGCGGATAAGGAAGCTTGAAGGGAACTTTTGTCTTGGGATAGAAATCCATGACTTAAGAAGGTGCGTATATTGCTGTTACCTTTCTTTGTTACGTTCACAAAAGATTGTGGTAAATAACAAGAGCAAAGTATTACATAATTCCCTTTCTATTGCTTATGTTATTTACATATTCAGTATTGTATATATTCACTGTTGGTTTTGTTCGCATACTGTCTCGTTTCAGGATAACTTTCAACGTCTCCACTTATTTTTATTACAATAGTTATTTATA
>JAPMAF010001107.1:0-11862 GCA_026537445.1 Silvatares holzenthali
CTTACATTGTAAAGCGCTCTTGGGGTGATTTGTAATCACGAAACAGCGCTATATAAATAATCCAATAAATAAATAAAATAAATAAATAATTAGCACTGAAGAAAACGTAATAAATATTGTCAAGGAACACAAATAAAATATAAAATATTGATAAGCACAAAAAAAAAACACAAAATGATATGTAAAATAGTGATAAAGAATAATACATGAATATTGAATTTTGTAGAAAATAAAATAAAACTCATTTAATATATAATGCAATATGATGGAAGAAATATTTTAATATAACAAATTTAACTTCTTTATCAGTGTAGTCCAAGGTAGTTGATAAATGTCAATTCATTAATAAACTGAAGGGCTCTGCTAAAGTACTGGTTCTGGCATGTGGAATAACTGGTTCTGGCATGTGGAATATGAAATAAATTATAGTTACATACAATAATTAGTAGGAGTAAATAAACTAATACACTCCAGCATTTTTGGATTGTGAATTAATCCACAAATAAGACTTTGAAATGATGCATCAAATGTAATGACCACCGAGTTTGAAGGGAATGAAAAGATAACATTCCATACAGAAAAGATGTAGGAAAGTAAACGTCTTGTTCAGTAGATATTGGATATAATCCGAGTTTTTTAAAATTATAATGTCCGTAAAAAAATCGGAATTCTTTTCTATTTTATTTTATGTTTTAATTCATAAATATAGTTGTGATTTTAGTTGGCATGATAGTCCAAAGTAACACGAATTAACTGATCAACTTACTTGTTTATTTCTTTGCTGATATTTCTTTTGTTTACAAAAGATTGAGACAAGAGAAGCTTCAACATTCTCGAAGGGTATTTTATTGCTAAACTATAATTTGTTTGATTCCAGGTAACGAATCCGGTTCTCATTGATCTGTTGAGACGGAAAGTGAAGTTGAATCAACCGTATGCAGGAATATTTTTAAAGAAAAATGACGAGACTGAAGGTGATGTTGTACACAGCCTCGATGAAATCTACAGCGTCGGGACATTTGCGCAAATTCACGAAATGCAAGATATGGGTGACAAGTTGAGACTTGTAGTGATGGCTCATAGGCGTGTCAAAATCACTGGACAATTAGTGGATATTGTTGAAGAAGGCCCTCCAGGTTGGTATTTTGAAATGAAATATTTACAAACAATTAGTTTGAGATTGATTTAATCAGGCTTGTTGGTAAAAACACACCTTTTGTGTGAGACCAACAACTGCCATTATTATGAATAGAAAACTTGATCATGTTCAGGATTCATGTAAAAATGCACTCTTGTAGCTCTGATACTCAGATCCTTTTTACAAAAAAAAAAAATATTTAGCACCCCCAATACCTCTTCAAGGTATATTCAGACTGATTATAATTCCACAACTGATTCATTATCATTTGGAATCAGAACACTGCTTGCATTAGTGCACAGCTCTCAAGTATCTAAAAAATCTTCTCGATTCTGTGCAAAGGCGTGCGGTTCGTTTAATAATTAGTCCAGTACTTACTGATGGTCTTCAACCGTTAGAGCACAGAAGAAAGGTCGGGATGATCTGCTTGTTTTACCGACATTTTCATGGAAGATGCTCTCGGGAACTGGCATCACTGATTCCTCGAGCTGCTGTGTTTGGCAGAGCTACGCGTTTTGCGAACGCCCGTCACTGCTTTACAGCTGATTTTGAGTACATGAGAACCAATAGATTCTCTAAGTCCTTTTTATGTGAGGCGGCCTGGTTGTGGAATGACCTTCCATCGTCTGTGTTTCCTCTTATCTATAGCATGGGCCTCTTCAAGTTCCACGTTAATTCTACCCTATCCCTAAGTTTTGAGTCCTATGATGTTATAGGCCTGCTTCGGCGGTGCCTTCTATGTGGGAATACTTTAAAAAAAAAGATAGCAATTCAAGGAATTTAGAAAATTTAATATAGTGTGCACTCAATTCACTTTTATGAAATAATAAAGATGTTTCAATTATGTAAGTTATTTATAAATTTAAAGTAATTTATTTTATGATGACAATTTTCATAAATTCACCACATTTTCAACATTGTGGCCTGGCTGTTTATGATGAACGACATGCAGTAATGAAATTGAAGTTCCCACCATTTACAAATGACCTTAACGTTACTGTTGAAGAGACGGATGCCGAACGCCGCAGACGTAAGCATCGAAACCTGAAAAATACCGCTCAAACTTTGAAGGTATCCAAAGCGGCAGCTAAAGAAGGTCAGAAAGAGAAGCCTAACCAGCCGGTGCTAATGGTGGAGGTGGAGAATTTGGTGCATGATAAATTCCGTCATTCTGAAGAGGTCAAGGCCTTAACGCAGGAGGTCATCAAAACCATTAGAGATATCATCAGTCTTAACCCACTCTACAGGTGAGACAAGTTGTTTTATGGAATCAAGTAATTTTGAATTGAAGTGTTACAAAAACTTTGTCATATTTTTCAGAGAAAGTCTTCAACAGATGCTTCATCAAGGGCAGAGAGTTGTAGATAATCCGGTGTATTTGAGTGATCTCGGAGCAGCACTCACTGGAGCTGATGCTCCTGACCTTCAAGCGGTTTTAGAAGAAATTAATGTACGGTATTATTTGAATATTAATATAATAATTTTAATGACTAGATTAACTAATAGATAATTTATTTATTTTTTTAATTTTCTGTGGCCTTCATCAAGTAGATTTGTTCTTAGTCTTTAAATGGATAAAAATGACAAGTGGTATAAAAATCGATGATTAATAGAGAATTATATTTTTGACAGTGTTGTTTCATGAATTTAAAGATATAGAAATATGCACTGAAGATTTAATAAAGAATATGAAGATGGTATTAATCTGAAGTTCAACATCATATTTTACTCACTAAAATAAGAATTTTGGATATTGATCATTATCTGGACACCCGAAGAAAATGTGTACCATGGCTGTAGAAATTGTGGATTGAATAAGTGAATAGATACAACCTTTTAATAGTTTGTGATAAAATTTGTTGTTTCAAAGCATCTTTCAATAGGGAATGGGAAGAATATTTAAATTATCACTAAACTTTGTCTCAAGTCGAATCTGCTTATGGTTAAGCATTCTGATCATTGAAGTAACAAATCTAGAATCACTCTTCATTTCTCTAAAAATATATACGAAGTGAAGATGCTGTTAATTCTTTATCTTGATTAATCTGTTAGATGAATCAAGATAAAGAATTAACAAGATCTTCATGGTGATCATTGTTTAAGTCATTGTCTCTTCAAATCTCCAGTAACTATCAGTTCCTCTAGATTATCCCTATTCCTTCTGATAATTCAGTATATTTTGAAGCATTCTCTTCTTTTGACTTTATACAGTATAATAGAGAACACCTGATGTTTGATCGAATGAATCTTTGAAATTTTATTCTATTGTAGCATAAACTATGCTTTGTAAACTGTTGTTTTATTTTTAGATTCCCAATAGATTGATGTTGTCATTATCTTTGTTGAAAAAAGAGTTGGAATTATCAAAACTGCAAGAAAAGATTGGTCGTGAGGTAGAAGAGAAGGTCAAGCAACAGCATAGGAAATATATATTACAAGAGCAACTTAAGGTATTTATTAAGATTTTATTTTTGCATATTTGCCTAATATGGAGGTTGTATAATTATTGCAGCATTTAAGTTATTCTTTTAGGCAATTAAAAAAGAATTGGGCATCGAAAAGGATGATAAGGATGCCGTAGGAGAAAAATTCAGAGAGAGAATAAAGGAAAAAGAAGTTCCTGAAGCGATAAATGTAGTCATCGAAGAAGAATTAAGTAAACTTAACTTTTTGGAAAGTCACAGTTCAGAATTCAAGTAAGGACAAATAACGGAATACATATTTAGTGATTGGATACTTTAATGCTAATGTTAAATAAATTTCTTTGATGAATATGGTTTGGAATTTTGTAGTGTCACACGGAATTATTTAGATTGGCTTACATCATTACCATGGGGAGTGTCATCGAAGGAGAATTTGGATATAGATGATGCAAGCAAAGTGTTGGATCAGGATCATTATGGAATGGAAGATATCAAGAAAAGAATTTTAGAGTTTATTGCTGTATCACAGCTTAAAGGATCAACTCAGGGTAAAATACTCTGCTTTCATGGACCACCAGGCATTGGTAAAACAAGTATTGGTAAGAATAAATTTTTTCTTTCTTGCTTATTTATCTTGCTGGGTATCTCCTCGGGGGAAACTTTCTCTGTTCTGGGCAGCGTCTAATAGCCCTTTTGGATCTCATCTGGGTTCACTTTTGGATGTTCCAAAGTCAGGAAAGCTGCTTTCTTCCAACTCTAAGGTTAGCAATCTACTCCTTTATGATTATTTGATGTATGTCATATTTTTCATCTCCCAATGTGTGACCAAGTATGAAGTCTTACAGATCTTATTTTTTGTGTGTTTAGCATATTGGCTCTATAAAATATTTTAGCACACTACGGTGAATTAAATTTAAAAAAAATGATTCTATCCAAGAATATGTTTGTATTTTAGCTAGATCGATTGCCCGTGCCTTGAACAGAGAATACTTTAGATTCTCTGTTGGTGGAATGACAGATGTTGCAGAAATTAAGGGACATAGAAGGACGTATGTAGGAGCAATGCCTGGAAAAATTATTCAATGCTTGAAGAAAACTAAAACTGAGAATCCTTTGGTATTGATAGATGAAGTTGATAAGATTGGAAAGTGAGTTTAATATTTTTTTCTTTTCTTTTTTTTAGTGTTAATAGTATTGTTTGACAATTTCTTAACATTTTTCAGAGGCTATCAAGGAGATCCAAGTTCTGCACTATTAGAATTGCTGGATCCTGAACAGAATGCCAACTTTTTGGATCATTATCTTGATGTCCCTGTCGATTTATCCAAAGTATTATTTATCTGCACAGCGAATATTGTAGATACCATTCCTGAACCTCTACGCGATAGAATGGAGATGATTGACATGTCTGGTAATATTGTTGCTTAAGATTCTTTGCAACCAAATAATTTCAGGGCATCTTTTAGAAATGTTTTAACATTTTGGTTGTAATAATTACAGGTTATGTTGCTGAAGAAAAATTGGCAATTGCTAAACAGTATCTCATTCCCCAAGCGATGAAAGATTGTGGTATGAGTGAAGAGCAAATTAAAATTGGTGACGACTCGTTACATTCCTTAATTAAAAGCTATTGTCGAGAGAGTGGGGTTCGTAATCTACAAAAACATATTGAAAAGGTAAAATTATTTTCGTATGTTCTGGTCAAATGAGTAAATATTAAATAAATTAGTAATAATTTTTTGAACCGTGGCAACATTTGAATTAATTTTCAAACGCCATTTGACTGCTAAATTACTTTGGGTGAGAGTTGATTTCGGAGATAAAAAAATTGCAATTTGATTGGAATATGTAGGTTAACGAGTAGTGTTAAGTCGAACAAGTTGAAGTAATTCTTCTAAGTAATTTATTTAATTTATAATATATAGATCTGCCATGTAATTATTGCAATGATAGAAAATGAAATAAATTTCAGATTTATTTGTTCTATAGAAAGAGGGTAATTAAAACATTGAAATCTCTATAATTGATCATAACATCACTAAATATGAACAATTTTAAATTCAGTAATACTTGATTTATTTACGTACTAAAATTGCTAAAAAACTTTATAGATTTGGCATTAAAGAGAATGTCACCTTACTTAAATACCCAAAACCAAAAAGAGATTAGTTCTCTATGTTTTTTTTTTCATTCAAGAATGTTACGTTTTTAAAAATAATTGATGATATTCTCTCTGCATGAACTCCACATAATAATTTATTATATTTTAATACAAAATAAAGATAAACAATGTGTAATAGTATAATTAGTGATATACAAGTATACACATCACAGTACACAATGGATGGAAGGAAGTACAGGATAGTAAGGGGAGGACACAGAGAATATAGAATAAGTATATTGGTAAAGATTTGGTATTAATTTTATTATTTTTCTTTTGTCTATAGGTTATTAGAAAAGTTGCATTTAAAATTGTAAAGAAAGACGTAAACTCTGTTGATGTCACTGTAGACAATTTAAGTGAATATGTTGGCAAACCTGTATTCACACATGATAGAATGTACGAAGAGACTCCACCTGGTGTTGTTATGGGTTTGGCTTGGACTGCTATGGGTATGTTTAGTAAAATCGTCAAAATATAATAGATTATAAAGAATTAAACTAATAGATTCTATTCAAATTTTTAGGTGGTTCAACACTCTTCATAGAAACAGCGAAACGAAAGGTCACAGCTGATTCTGTTAACGCTGATGGATCATTAGAACTTACAGGGCATTTAGGAGATGTCATGAAAGAGTCCGTTCGGATATCTCTTACTGTAGCTAGAAATTTCATGCAAGATATCGATCCTAATAATGATTTCTTAACTAAAAGGTTTGAATTAAAATGATTCGTGTCTAATTGAATAATTGCTCGTTTTGTAAAGTTTTAACCAATTCTTCTATTTTGCAGTCATATTCATTTGCATGTTCCTGAAGGAGCCACACCCAAGGATGGCCCTTCTGCGGGTTGCACTATTACGACAGCACTTATATCGCTCGCTAAAAATATTCCCATTAGACAGAATGTTGCCATGACAGGAGAAATATCTTTGACAGGGAAGATATTACCTGTTGGAGGAATCAAAGAGAAAACGATTGCTGTAAGTATTATAATAATAAATTTACATATTTCCATAAAGCAATTGTTTAATCTCTATATTTCAATGAAGACAATAGCAATGATACTGGCATAGGTAGTGTTATTAAAATAGATGAGTAAATATTATCACATATGCAAATTGACAGAACTTGATATTGTTATATAGAAAATATGCTGTAGCATTACTGACTTATGACTAGTGATGGGCAAAAAGTATTTAAATCACTGATTACAAATTGCAATGATTATTGTAATTTGTAATTAAATTATTAATTTAATTGCTTAGTAATTGAATTATGCCCATCTCCGCTTATAATTGACTGAATCCTACCTTTGGAAGTTATCTGACCAAGCTAAAGCATCCTAGTAACTTATAGATTTGACTAACAGTGCAGCGCCCTTGAGGTGATATTCTCACGAAAACAGGGCTATATAAGTTATCTGTGTTAATAATAAAAAGGACCATAGAGCTCTATGTGGAATGTCAGCCTTATGGTTTCAGTTGTGTGCCTTTCATGGAAGCTCAGAAGCTGGGACTGGTTTTTGGGCTTCTTTTAAAGGCACGGCTCAAAGGCATCACTAGAGGTTGTGGGTTTGAATCTCACCAGAGTAAAAAACAAATTAATTATGTTATTTGATTCAGATTTTAATAAATATAAATGCAAAATTAAAAGTAGCTAAAATATAGTAATTAAATATATATGTTCGCTTTGGATTGTGAAAAATGGCAATTAAATATATATGTTCACTGGACTGGTTATGTGGACTGTGGTAGTTACTATACCGATTCAGTGATTGTACTTTTTTAACCATACAGCTAATTCAACTGTTGTCACATGAATTTTTCAGTTTATTTTATTTAAATTCTATTGTACTCTTCGATATATTGATTATTTATTTTGTTTTACTTTACCAGGCAAGAAGAGTTGGAGTCAATTGCATTTTATTGCCGGAAGAAAACAAGAAGGATTACAATGACCTTCCCAAATTTATAACTGAAGGATTGGAAGTTCACTTTGTTAGCAATTACAGCGACGTATATAAAATCGTGTTTCAATAGTTGTTTCAAAAAGTGTTCACCAAATTAAATTGAAATATTAACGTTATTAGTGCAAAGTTGTTTTATTATTTATAATCCCTAGAAGAATATGAACATTTGTTCTTTTAGGGATGGTGCGAATTTATTTTTGTAACGATAATGTATAAACTTGAATACTGTACCGTTGTAATTCACTGTTATTGCTTTTAAAGCATTTTATTTATCGATAAGTAATTATTTTCACTGATTATGGTATCGTTGAAGGTATATTAAAAATGTATATTAAATTGAAATATTTTGTAGTACATTTTTATTTTTATATCTCCTTATCTATTTCTTAGGTTTTTTTTATGAATTCCCGTACGAAGGTACTACTGAAGCAGGCCTATAACATCATAAGATGCTATGCGAGATGAGAATGACTTAAAGATAGGGTGGAATTAACGTGGCTCTTGAAGAGACCCATGTTAAAGCTAGGAGGAAATACAGACAGAAGGTCATTTCATAGCTGGGCCAACTCGCACAAGAAAGACTTAGGGAATCTAGTAGTTCTCATGCCCTATATATCAACTGTGGAGAGGTAATAGGCATTCGCAAAACGCGTAGCTCTACCGAACACAGCAGTCTGAGTCTAGAATCAGTGATTCTAGTTTCTGAGAGTATGTTCCATGGAAATATCGGTAAAATAAACAGATCATTTTTACTTTTCTTGCATGCTTTAACAACTGAAGACCAGCAGTAAGAGCTGGACTATTTATTAAATGATCTGCACACCTTTGCACAGTGTCGAGGAGATTCTTCAGATACTTGGGTGCTCCAGATCAAAGATGATTACCAAACATAATTGTGGGACGCATCTGTGATTTGTATAGAGTGAGAAGCTGGGGCCCAGAGAAGAATTTCCGAGCTCTATACAATACATCCAGCTTTCGAGAGGCCAATTATTATATTTATTTTCGAGCTTTGAGTCACGATGGGCAAAGCTACTTCAGGTATTGGGCCAGGTTTTTCACTCTTTTCCCAATACAAACATCAGTACCAGAAATAGTTCTCACTTCTCATATTGTGACTTGATGCTATGTAATAATTTATTTGAAAACGATAGTGCTGTAGTTTCCCGATGGTTTCTGCACCATGGTAAAATGAATATGTATATGATGGCAAGTATTGAAAAAATTAAATGTGATCGCTTCTGATCGATATCATTTTGATACCATCATAAATTCATTCATGTACAAATAGTGCAAGAGCAAGCTTATTGTCATAAAGCAATCTATCAGACTATACTATGGAAGATTCACGTTTGAGTAATCGCAGTATACACAAGTTGTAAAGTCAGCACTATTATGTCTAGTCAACAGTCAAAAATCCACAGCTTGAATAAGATAGATAAGGAAAAAAAATTGTTGGACAATTTTTCCTTCTTATCTATTATTCAAGCTGTGGATTTTTGACTTACAATTTGTGTATACTGCGATTACTCAAACGTGAATCTTCCATAGTATAGTCTGATAGATTGCTTTAATAAATTTATGATAGTATCAAAATGATATCGATCAGAAGCGATCACATTTAATTTTTTCAATACTTGGCATTTTATATATATTCATTTTACCATTGTGCAGAAACCATCGGGAAACTACAGCACTATCGTTTTTAAATAAATAAGTCACAATATGAGAAGTGAGAAAATGAAAATTGTGAATTGTGGAAATGAGGAGATACCTATGGCCTACAGTTGACAAAGATGGGCCAATAATAATATTATTTAATTTGAAATCTATATCACAAAATATATTTTGAATTTTAATTGACTCAAACCCAGAACCTTTAATGCTTTAGTTTTTTTTTAAATCGAGGATATCTTAATACAGCTACTCTACATTTGTCCTAAAGTAATGATTAGATCACATGTGTAACTACATTGTACTTGTGTATGTATGCACATACATTTGTATTCGTACTTATACAATTGTGTTAATATTAAGATACGCCTTTATTCTAACTAATGCATTTATATGGTGAGTGATCCTAGAGGCACTTAATGTATGTGATAGTATAATACAATACACATCATGTTGCTTCTCCGAAGGGATAGGCAGAGAGGATCGAACACCACACCACTCTATTGTAACATACATCATCTTAATCTGTATCAAAACCAAACTCCCTGATTTGTTTCTTTTGATGAATACATATGTATGTGTAAGTACAAAGTACACAAGTACAAAGTATTATTTATTTATTTATTACACGGATAATTTATTAAGTGCTGTTTTCGTGAGAAAATCACCTCAAGAGCGCTGTACAGCTTTATACTTAAATATCTTATTTGACATTTTTGCAGATTTTATATTGAAATTATAGTGACAAAATGTGATGGAATAAAATAAAGAAATATAATGTTGATTATGATGTATTTAATTCTTGATGGTTGTCTTGTGAAGATCCGGGGTGATCCTCCTTCTTATTATCCTCTTTGTTACAAATGTGACCTATACATTACTTTAGGACAAATGTAGGAATGTCTGCATAAAATTTCCTCGATTTAAAAAAAAAAAAACTAAAGCATAAAGGTTCTGGGTTCGAACCCATTTAAATTCAAAATACATTTTGTGATACAGATTTAAATTAAATAATATTATTATTTAATTTAAATCTGTATCACAAAATGTATTTTGGATAATAATGGAAGAAGTTTTTGGATAATAATGATGTATTGCGTAAATTGTCGGTCTCGTGGTAGAGTGATTAAATGCACTTGACTAAAGCGTTGGAGGAACGCTGGAGGTCGCGGGTTCGAATCCCGCTGGAGTTAAAAAAAATATGTATATAGAAAATGTATTTTTCTATTCAGATTCTAGATATATGTGTAAAAATATATTTAAAAAAATAAAAAACGGCAAAAATCTATTTAAAAAAATATACATATATTCACTCTGGACTGGAAAAGAGTGGTAGATTTTGTATCGCCCTGGAGCAATACCACCGTTCAGTATTGTAAGCCACGTGAAATGGAGTTATCCATGTTTCGTAACTAGAACTGAATAACCAGGTTTTCAATCTCTCCTCAGACTGCTACACAGCATTTACTTGTGCAATTGTACAGGATGTTACAGACCCGGACGGATGGTGGTGTCCTGGTGTCTCACGTGTAATATAAGATAAAAAAAATGAATGGTTTTGCGGTAGTAGCGTGCCTTCCATATAAACCCAAAAACCGGGACTGCTCTGAGATATATTCAATAGTATAATATTATCATTGATTTATATTATTACTTCGTAAGCCAAGCACTATCATATTTATGGAAAGCATGATAGTTCAACCCATTTCGCATAGAACACCGTGTGAAATGTTCTAAAACGTTGGAAATAAAATTGTTATTTGAATTTAACGCTGCGTCCGGATGAGCCGAATTTTTTCTTTGGAATTTATGTACGGAATTCTGCACGAAAGGGTTGAGTTTCATCGTTTAGATGTGTACTGGTGGGAAGTGGCGTTAAACCGCAGATATCCGCGCGAACACACATATTAAACCTGTTTATCATCCCGAACAAATTAAGCTAAAGGTAGGTATCACGAGTACCTATCTACCGTACACATATTCAACATTTACGGTTGACTAGTAGAAAATTGTCCCGATTGCGTACTACAACGCAACCGTATTAAATGAATTCAGCACAGTTTAACTTATCTATTCTTTAAAATGTAAATGTTCTATAAATATCCGGATGAAAACGAATGTATTTACATTACGTGTCATATTGGTCGTAAATAATGAGAGAGAATAGTTTATTCCCAAAATTCACAAAGAAGTGATAATGTTATGTATTTATTTATTCAAAACCAACAGTCAATAGACAAATTATTTAATTCGCAAAACAATGGCAGATGGACCAATTATAGAATTTCACAGAAATATAATACAGGGGTTTATTGTGGCATAATATCATTAGAGTCACTCAACTATAGGGTTTTCCATTAAGGGCGCTTAATCTTTGAAATGAAAAAAAAATTACTTGTAGGAGAGATATTTGCGAATTTTTTTTTTTTTGAAAGGTCCATCGACCCCATTATGTACGGAATATGACATCATTCAAATGACCGCCACGGCTTCGGT
>JAPMAF010001108.1:0-11261 GCA_026537445.1 Silvatares holzenthali
ATATATGTGTGTGTGTGTGTGTATATAACATGTGTATTGAACAATGAATTTAACATTTTTTCACACCGGCGGGGCTCAAACCCGGGATCTTCGGCGTTCCTCTTTAGCTTTAACGCTTTAGTCAAGTGTCTTAGCCACTAGCCTCGAGATTGACTAAAAAATGCATCGTTTGCATATACTTTAATAAGAGATTCTTAACAATATTTAGTCCTGCAAAGGTTAAATAAATAGTACGTGATGGACTGGGATGGAATACAGAAGATGATTGAAGTGTTTGTACTACACAGGCTTTAGTTGTTTATCAATGTGCAGAAGGGTAAACCACTGCAACATACAAGTACACACAAGTAACGTGTTACCATGAACACATACGAGTAAGGTACTCAGATGTCTGGTTGCTGCAACAATAAGTTAATAATATTAAATTGATACGCTCCGAAAAATGGTGGGCAATTATTGCAAATACAACTTTTTATCTTTTTTTCTTTCCCAGATACAATCCTAAAGATTGGTTAGCAAAGATCTGCATCTCCTCCGCCTCTCCGGTCTGCTCTGTACGGTCATCTTTAATGGGCATGATGACAGTAACCAAGAATCACTAATATTTCTCTAATGAAATAGGCTTCATAGATTTTGAAAAAGTATTTATTTTCATACTAAGAGCGGGGTTAATTATTTATAGTATTTGATAAAATAAAACTTCAAAATATAGCTGCCCGCCACTTTAGATTAAACACCAATAATAGTGAATTACGTCACAAACACGTAAACATCATTTTACATTTCATTAAATACACTGATAATTAAAAAAAAAATTAAGTGTTATTTATTGTTCTATATTATATGAACTGTTGGCACGTGCAGAAATGGCGTCACAAGTAACCATGACAGCTGGGAGAGTTTTGACATGAATTTTAAACTTAAAATAAAATGGCAATATTTTCCAATAAAATCTTTATTTCCTGCAGGAATAACATATTTTTTTAAAAAATTGGATACTTTCAAATACCATAGAACAGTTTTTTAAAATCAGTCATCATACCCATTTTTCTTATGATCCGCAATTTATATGCACCCTTGAGGTATTCTGTGCGAGGGCACCTTCTGAAGTTTGGCCCATCCGCCATTCCCTTCTTTCATGTAGTAAGTCTACGTGTCCAACCCATCTTTCTTGTGTCTGAGGTGGTCTTAAGTAAGTCCTTTCTCCTTTGATTCTGCTGAGGACGTCATCATTTGTGATGTGATCCATCCAGGAAACTCCCAGAATTATTCTATAGGACCACATCTCAAACACCTCCAGTCTCTTTTCATCACTTTTCAACTGTTTCAAGTTTACGTCTTTATTTAATTCAAGGGTTTTAATATTTACAGTAAACGCTGGCCTTCCCCAATGTATACATCTGTCAAATTCACTCTTTGATCGACCGTCCCAAGTGATCCTTCCAAAATAGGTGAACTCTCGCATATTTTAGTAAAATTCTTCATTTTGATATTATTCTTGTTCTGTGCGTGCCATGTCAGGTCCTTCTGAAATTGGCAATCACTCTGGCAAAGACTTCGCGGTCCTACGCCGTCTGGAACAACTTCTTCACTCTTTTTATCCCAGTCCAGTCGCGTTTATTCCGCAGCCAGGACATCTGCTTTCTGCCAGCTCATATCATTACTTAATATAGCGATGTTTTTAATGTACATTACATTTCCGATTGTATATGCAAAACTCACAGTAATTGGATATAATCTTGTGTGGTATAACAATTAACAATAGATAACATTGTTTATCTCCATTTTCATCACTATCAATCGCATTTCACAATTACGCTTATCATTTTTTATCACGCAATGTTTAAAAAAACAATAAACAAAAATTTGCATAACATTCGAAGCAAAACAATGGTCACTCGATTTCTGTTAGTCTGTATGCACTACTTGGAAGACTTGTAAAATAAAAGTTTAATTACTTCAATATTTTACTTATCAACTTATATGGAGCTAATATTTTACTCAACAACCCAATAAGACGAAGAGAGTTGGATAACCTAATGCATAATGGAGTCTTAATACCTACCTTACTATATGGCAGCGAATCGTGATCTTGGAAAAAGAAATAAGATAATAGAATAAATTATATGGAGATGAGATCATTGAGATGTCTACGCTGGAAGACCCTAAGTGATAAGAAAAGAAATGAAAATATCTGATAAAAATTAAATAGAAGTACTAATCATGAACAGAATGAATTTGGATGTTTGAGATGATTTGGATGGCGAACGAAATATATTTAACAGAACAATATTGTTTAATGTGTTATACTACACACGAGACACTCTTATATCATCATCCATCTGCACCTTTCATTCATTCAGTACAGTTGCACATGTAACTGCTGTAAGAGAAGATAACGAATGATCAGTGATTCGGTTCTAATCATGAGACATGGATATATCCATTTGACGTGGCATACAATACCGAACAATGATGTCGTTCCAGAACGGTACAAGATTCACTATTCTAGTTGCCGGTCCAAACAGAAAATATTTTTTTAAAAGCATTCTTTGTTCTTTTTAAAACATTTTTTCTTGTATGTTTTTAAAATCCAAATTGAAAAATGCATTTTTTCCTCGCAGCGGGATTTAAACCCGCGACTCTAATGTTCCTTCTGTGCTTTTAGTCAAGTGTCCACTAAAACTAACAATTTAGTCTAATGAATTTATTTCGTATAGCAGTACGGGAAAAACCAAAAAGAACTTAGCAGGAACTCTTTTCCAATTTTTTAACGGGAGGCAATATTAGGAGCTCCGTTTAGCTTTGTGCGTGCATAACGAGATGCACGAATGTGAAAGAATCAAAATATGTACGTCAGGACAGAGATTTATTTTATATAACTCACAAACTCATTATGAGATATGCCAAACTGATCGATATGCTCTGCCAAATCATTCAGGTACCGCACCGCTCTCTAAGATGAGGTAAATAATAATTTGATCCTACCGGCTGGTGGATAGAAGAGTGCATGTGAACGCAAACGGCCATATGAAATTGGAACGAATAAATTTGTTTCTGCTAGGATTGCCAGGTTGGTAATGATGTCGTGTAGCAACTTAAAAAAGGGTGGGCAAATATATTCAGAGTACTAATACCCAAACAGTACATCAAGAATTTCGAAGGGTGCATCCGTATTCAAGGGAAATGTTTTTGCACTTTTTCTACTTTCACTATGCATATGGATTGACTAGAATCCCACACAATGGATCCAGACTCCAACACTGATTACATCGAATAATGATCAATTGAACTTGGTATATTTCATATGGGACAAGCCGAATAATGTTAAAGATTTTGAATGCGAAACAATTTAATCAGATCATTAAATATTATCCCACTTCATTTAAATCAATGACATATTTAATCTATGATTTAAACGAATGTGGGATACTATTGTTGAATGTATATACAATGTACTCGTGCATCATAACACTATCTCGTTACCTATACAGGAGTACAATATAATGAGTAGAGCAACAATGATCCCACAACTCATATTATACATTTTTTACGATTACCAATGTGGAAACTTGTTTAATAACCCTCTATTATAGTGCTGAAGGAAAGATACATTATTTCAAATTATTTTTAGATATGTATGTACACATACGAGATGCCGCCAACTTCATTTACATGGTTGAACACGAATTGGCTACTTATTTGTTTTGTCATATGCACCATTAGCTAATTTAAAACAGGTAATATTTACTTCATTTACTTGCTGTATGGTAGGATGAAAGAAGAATAAATGCAGTGGAGATGAAATCATTACGCAGAATGTACGGAAAGACCGTGAATGATATGATAAGAAATGAACATGTTAGAGAAGAATGTCAATTAAAAGTAACAATCATAAACAAAATGAAAGTTGGATGTTTGATATGTTTTGGACATATTGAGCGAATGGCAAACAAATGAATAGTGAAACGGATCTACAGTGCGAATATTAGTGGCAAAGCAATGCGTGGAAGGCCTAGAAAAACTTGGCAGAAGCATGTTTCTCGGCTTCTGAACGGAGGCAATGCTAGGAGCCAAAACAATCGTCGGGCGTGTATGATGAAATGCATAAACGTAGAGGAAGCAAGTATTGTGTGTCAGGACAGAAATAAGTGGCGCTCTATTCTTTCTGCCTTCCCCTATTGGGGAAATGGCGCGATGTTATGTATGTATGTATTTTTACAATTCCAACTTGAAATGATACATCAACCTACTAAAAATATTATTTAAGTAAACAGAATGCAATGCAATAAATCATCAGGCTGTTTCCCCGTAGGCAGAGACGATCGAATTCCACACTGCTCTATCATCATCATAAGCTCGACAGCCTTGGGTAGGCCTTGGCTGCACCAATAAACTTTCTCCACCCCTCTATTCATGACTACCGTCCTCCATCCTCTCAAACTCAGCGCAGCTGCATCCTTGTCAACACCGTCCATCTATCGTAGCTTCTATCTTCCTTGCGGTCGAGTGGTAGTTAGGCACTTAACACGGCTATCACTCATTCTCATTATATGGCCCACCCATCTGAGACACGCTATCTTAATGATTCTTATAATGTCAGGTTTTCCAAATACGACGCAGCTCACAGTTATATCTACGGCGCCAACGACCAGTTTCATTCACGGGTCTATATATCTAGAAAAGATTTTTTCTCTCGAACGTTGCCATTCTTTCGTTAGCTCTACTGATGACCCATGTCTAAGAAGCATAAACACTACTCTATCCTGACACACATTACCTCTGAACGCTTTGCTATTAACACGATTATGGACAGAGCCATCCATCAATATTTAATTGATCTGATCATGCCATGTTATTCCTGATCGGCCTCCGAGTTTCTACATTGGCGACGTAGATATTATGTATTAGTCTCTCTGTGTCAAGTCTTTTTAAACTTTAAAACATCAAATAAATGTAATGTAATTAAACATTTATTTTTATTTGAATCTATTTTATAATCATCCGTAGCCAGCGCTGTTTTTATATACATGACTCTGTAGCAGTTATTAGTCTGATGATCCATACAATAAGAAGAAGTAAAAATTACTTTTCTTGGAAAACACAAGGAAAATCGGTAAAATCAACACATTTCTGTCACAGTATTAACACAGATACATTCCATCTGTCACGTAACAGGAATATTTCATAAAAGAAGTGTATCATCTATTAGTGCTTTCATTTAACATAAATGTGTTGACGCAATACAGATAGTTGCAGCTAATCTAAGCCAGTTTAAAATAATGCAGAAAAAAAATGAGAAACCTCTGCATTATATTACCAGAATGTCCATTTACTTAAAAACCACGATTAGTTCTGATAGCCTCAGAGGAGGATCGTCCAACTTAATGTCACATCATATATTATCATACACCAGATTAAAACATGGAATGCTAGAGCACTGCTTGAGCAATTTAGAGCAAGTTGAAAAATTTGTATATCTGGGTAGCATATTCACAAGGGATGGTAAGTTTTTAAGTGACCGGAAAAGCGGCCGGATAGCAGTGAATAACGAAGTATTAGTACCAAGTTTTTATATACTGAAGTGACGTTTAAACACGATAGAAATTGGGTGACAATAAAATAAATTCGGTCGAAATGAGATCATTTAGAAAAGTTTGTAGTATTTGACAGAGTAAAAAATATATAAATATAAGAAAATAATGTGTATTGGGTTGCAAACGTTATTGAGAAAATCGAAAAATATCTTTGAGATGGTTTGAACATGTAAAGCATATGGATACCGAGAGGGAGTACGGAAAATTTACGATGTGAATGTACAAGGTATGAATTAGAGGGGCCGCCCAAGATCAATTTAACCATATTCTAATCGATGGCTCTTTTCGTAGTCGTAATAATCGCTGAGTATGGAATATACGAGGAAATGCATGAACGTCAAAATGTCAAGAGATGTATGTTAGAATAAAGTGGTGTAGCGCTCGATCCTCTCGGCTTCGGGGAAGCGACGTGATTGTTATTGTATTGTACTATTTGTAATAATACTTAGATTTACTCATCCTCAGACAAACGATGGAGAAATATTTTTCAAAGTGCACAAAGTGCATGTCAAATGCTCTTACAAAACACCAAAAATTGCTATAAATTATGAAGACATAGGCACGGATAACGTCCCAAGGCCAGAAAAAAAAGATTATAATTGTGTCACTACGAATCCTTGGCATTTTAGCTGACAAATATAAAGATGCCACAAATTCTACTAAATGTGTTTTAATTATGTATGTTGTTGTTATTATTCGCCCGTTGATTTTATGCTGAATTCCAATAAGCAAACCTAATACGATTCTGTTATTTTAAAAATATGTTACAAATAACATTAGAATCTAGATTTTCATTAAAGACGCCGAAGGCGGAAATGTCATCCAACGTCATGCTTGCTGATAATATTAGTTATTCACTCAAATTTACTTACATTTAATAAAAGTTTGCAGGTTAAAATATTATTTGGTACAAAAAGATGTTACTGAGCACGCAAAGGATTATGAGATCCTTTAATATGGTAAGAGTATGTATCGCATATAAAACTGTATCAACAGACGCTGCTTTGATATTTATTTATTTTTTCATTTATTAAAATGGTAACTTATAAGCACCAATGAACAACTAGAACAAAATAATAACAAAACTAAAACAGTATTACAATAATAATAAGACCAAAATTAATTATCAAAATAACAAGAGCAATAATAAGAGGAACAAAAACAGTAATAACAATAATAAAAGAAAGACAGTAATAATAATGACAAATAATTTACAGAATAATAGCGAGAACAAAGTTAATAATAGTTACAAAATACACAAAGAAATGATTAAAAATAAAACATCAATGATATGAAAATATAAAAATTTTTAAAATCATTTATTAGATATTTTAATAATTTAATACAATAAATTTAGTATCTTTAGTAGTGTAGTTCAAAGTAGTTGGCAAATGTCAAAGTTACTAGGTAATTCATTAAGTAATCGAAAGGCCCTTACTAAAGTTAATGTCCAGCCTCATCCCTATGCATGGCAAAGGGGAGACACAGACTCTTCAAGAGCGATTAGCTAATCATAGACGAAATAAAGCGCTGCGAAAAGCAGACCACGATGGAAGAATGGCAGAAGGAATGGAACGAGACGCGAAATGAAAGACGGACGCACCGCCTAATTAAAGATATAAAACAATGGTGTGACAGAAAGTATGACCAGATGACCTTCCGCATGACCGGGCAGAGTGTTTGGAAAATATCTCCTACAGATAGAAAAGACCCGATCGGAGGGGTGCATAGAGCACACCATATTCACTTGCACGTAGAGCACACCATATTCATATGTTCCAGGTAGAACGAGAAAAGGGAGGATCTGGCCACAACCATTGGAAGCGCATTCAACGCAGGCACCATGACGGAGGTAATAATGTGGTCCAGGGAGCACTGGAATAGAGTAAGTGTGTTCCTGGAAGAGATAAATATTGCAAAATGGGAAAAATTAGAGAGTTCAATAAACAGGGGAATAGACACGCTCCTAATAGTGATCATGTCGATATACTGGGAGAGTCGCCCTCGGGCGAACTTAAGCACCGCGGTGCCATATAAACTAGAGTTAAATTAGTCTCTAGGAAGTTGGGTGTGTTGTATAGAGCTCGAAGATTCTTCTCTGGGCCCCAGCTTCTCAATCTATACAAATCGCAGGTGCGTCCAACAATTGAGTTTAGCAGACATATTTGTTCCGGGGCTCCCAAGCATCTAAAGTATCTTCTCGACTTTCTATCGACGATCTCTGCAGAAGTTCATTTGCATCCAATCCAGCACTTACTGCTTGTCTTCAACCGTTAGAGCATAGAAGAAAGGTCGGGATGATCTGCTTGTTTTGCCGATATTTTCATGGAAAATGCTCTCGGGAACTAGCATCACTCATTCTCGGGCTGCTGTTTTGGCAGAGCTACACGTTTTGCGAACGCCCGTCACCACTTCACAGTTGATATTGAGTGCATGAGAACTAATAGATTCTCTAAGCCTTTCTTTTGCGAGACGGGCCAGTTGTGGAATGACCTTCCATCGTCTGTGTTTCCTCCTTCTTTAACATGAGCCTCTTCAAGTCCCGCGAGTAGGCAGAGGATCGAGCGCCACAAGACTCTATCCTGACACACATCTCTTGCCTCATCCACATTCATACATCTCCTCCTGCAATTTTTACGACTACGAACAGAGCCATCGATTAGAATTTGGTTAATCTGTTCATGCCATGATTTCCCTGGGCGGCTCCTCTGTCGCATACCTTGTACATTCGCATTGTAAATTTTCCATACTAATTTATCTGTACTCATCGTGTATTGTTTAACATGCCCAAACCATCTCAAGGAATTTCTCTTCATATCAATAATGCTCATACCCGCTCCACACTCTTTCCTTATATCTGAATCCCTTTCATCTGAACTCTTTTCTTATATCACATTCTTCTAAGAGATCTTATCTCAACGGCTTTTATTCTACTTTCATTTCAACTCTGCCATGTTCACGCTTTTGTAGTTGTTCTGGAACTATCGACCTTATATAACTCAAAAACATTTATAGCATTTTATTAAAAATGAAAATATACCTCATAAATTATTCTTTTTCTATCCACAAAAAACTAGCAGGTACCTAGTTGAAGATTGATATTGATCGCACGCTGTTTTATATTGATTATCATAATAGAGTATAGGTTTACATTTCTGATATAAAAATAATATTTTTCAAAATAATACAAGTGACGCAAACTGCGTATTTAATTAAAACAAACAGGAAACAATATAATATATAATCTGTGTTAAAGCGTATTTTATTCATCAAACCTTTTATATTATTCTTTTAGTAATTATTTGTGTCAAATGGTAATCGATTTATTTTGTAATTACTGTATATTTTTATTTTCTCAATTTTATTAGCATCCTATAAAATTTATAAATACAATAAAATTAATTTAACGTACTATTTCCGCAGTTAAAAATCTATTTAATACAGCATATACAGTCAAATTGTGAATATCAATAATTTGTTATTTCTTATGAGTCCGTCTATAAAATCAGTTTGTTTACGAGCTTACAAACTTTCAAAAAATCACATTAGGCATTAATGGACAGAGATATAGACTAGAACTTGGAAAATAATTTTATACCGTTTTCAAGGTTCAACACACATTCGTGTGAGTATGTACTAATACACGTGGTGTAGAAAATAAGATGCCTACCAATATGACATCTATTTCATAATATCTCGCAAAGTTACATGATATTTAAGACGCAGATGAGACAAATTATGCAAGTTACAATTAAAAAAGAAATCAATATTGTACAAGTCAATTTGGTTTTGATAAGTATCAAAGTATCTCTCATATTCAATAAATAAATTTAAATAAACCGGATTGAACGGATTTTATTCACCCACTTTTAAATGAATTCTCTATAAATCACCCTGACATTTCTGAACATCGCTGAATAAACCTTGTTGTCTATGCTATAAACGGGAAATAAATACTTCTTCTTATTGTAAACTGCCCAAATATTACGCAATAAGGTCAATTCCCTGTCAAATATTCGCTTTTGCCACCATCATTAGATGAACCAAATGATACTACGTCCTTCCACCCCACGCTATTTGTATTATTGATTATTTATAGGTGTTGATAACGATGGGCTTCCTGGATTTAAAATATGGAAAATTGATTACGAACCATTCCATATTTTTTCTCTTAAACTTCTGTGTCAAAGCCTCACATGTTACATTACGAAATAAAATAATCTTTCGCTAAAATAAACAATACATTTATGAATAAGCCTTCAATCACGAAAAGCCAATTATTTCTGCAATAGCGGTGGAAAGCTATTTTAAAATCTGATCAATTTCTAGCAAACAAGGGGATTCGTGAACATAATATGATGACACTTTATGTTTTCTCAAATCCGTGAATATTGATCACAGAATTGCAAAAATTGGCATATCATAAATCTCAGAAGAACAGAGCTTAGATTTTTTACCTATTGCCGTGATACAGATTAATGTCACGATGCATAAATTAATTATGTAAAGCTTCAGATATGGAAATCATTTACGTAATCATTTTTAACGAAAAATAATTCATTACATCATCTTTAATTACCATAAACCTTTCTGTTGGGTAAAACATTGAAGATTTGTTTTGATTTAGGCTCCATCCAATTATTACTGATATTAAAAAAATACTGGAAATTTTTTTCTGAGTGGGCGTCGTAGGAGAAATTAAAAACTTTGATAAAAATTTTGATAAATCCATTTCATGTGGCTTACAATACTGAACTCTTTTCCAGTCCAGAGTGAATACACATTTTTGAAAGCATTTTTGCTGTTTTAATTTTTTAAATATATTTTTTCACATATATTTTCAAACCTGAATTATAATAAGAAATTTTAAGTTAATGAATTTTCACTACGGTGGGATTCAAACCCGCGACCTCTAGCGTTTCCCCAACGCTTTAGTCAAGTGTCTTAACCATTCGACCGAGGTGTAGGCTGGCCATTATTCTACAATGACCGGTACTTTTGAATCTTGGCCACTAATTTTGAAAATGTGGGTATAGAAATGGTGTATTGTTTGGATGAAAATATGAAATCCTGATATATTGGTGATGAAAATATGAAATCCTGATGAAATCGCCAATTAGGTTGTGCTAAAACTAAAACATTATTTCATCACTAATCGTTCTTGACAAACATGTCTCATGACCGTTTATTTCAATATTTACGTCATTCAGAAAGAAATTAAACGAGGAATGTCTACGATTTCTGCATACTGGAAAAATATTGACCGTCTCGCATTCACATTGAGAAAATGCGATGATTCATCGTTGGATTCCCAGAAGGAGGGTAACTCGTACCAGCCTCGCAAGATGATCATGAACCAAGGTTCAACGCTTTTGCGAATGTCATCGTGTCCAAGGGACACGTGACGAGATGATATTCACGGTCATGTTCATACATGAAATGGACAATGGGAAATCCAAGATGAAGAGTTATATCTATAACAAGTCAGAGTTATTACTTTTCAATAATATTCTTTAATCAGTGGTGTAGAATAAAACAATTAAAAAAGAAGTTAAATTATGCATGCATGCATACAAATAGGGCAAGGGCATGCATACAAATAGGGCAAGGGCATGCATACAAATAGGGCAAGGGCATGCATACAAATAGGGCAAGGGCATGCAT
>JAPMAF010001110.1:0-11849 GCA_026537445.1 Silvatares holzenthali
TATATATTCACTCTGGACTGGAAAAGAGTGGTAGATATGTGTATCGCCCTGGAGCAATAGTATCGTTCAGTATTGAAAGCCACCTGAAATGGATTTATCCATGTTTCAATCTCTCCTCCGACTGCTAGATAACATTTACATGTGCAATTGTACAGTATGTTACAGACCCTGATGAATGGTGGTATCATGGTGTCTCGTGTGTAATATAAGATAAAAAGAAATCATCAATCGGAAAATTTGTCGTTATTCTTTTCAAGAGACAAGAACACAGAAATGAGCGTATATGAAAACTACAATTTTTGTTCTAATACGCGAATAGATTAACACAACCATCAACACATATGGATTACTTTCTTATCTATTTCGATAATATGCGTATTACGTTACAGCAGTGTGTACGTAATGGCCATTAATAAAATCTCTTTCGGGTAAATGCAATACGCAAGCTGAGCTGATATCCTTGGGATTAATAATGATTCAACTTTCTACTGGCGGGCAGCTTAATCTTTCGAACATTATCACAAGATTTAATGCGATTTTGTAACACTTCTAAATCGGATTTATTCTAAGCGTCGGCGCTAGCAAAGTGCCAGGAGGAGCGTATCAACTTTTCACATGACCTCTAAGAGACCTGACCTTATATCTTGCATAATCATGAAATTCATAGTCGGATAATAAATTGTGTTAATTATGATTTCACTCGCCTTTCTTTGAGCGCAGATATATTGTTGTTTCTATTAATTACGACATTATGCAAATAATATATACGCGAATCTTTTTATGCACAATGTATTGCGTTGTTTTTTAATATTTGTACTACACACGAGGCTGACCACCCGCGATGCCTTTAACGCTCCTGAGTATTACTTAGTAGGATAGGATCAGTAACATCTGAGTCTTGGAGCATATGAAAATGGGTCCTTTAGTTACATACATAATATCACACCATTTCCGATAGGAATAGGTAGAGAGACTTATGTCTGAATTCCTTGCTCTGTTATACACTGTTTTACCACACATTCTTCTAAGAGATCTCATCTCAATCTTTATACAAAAGATTACCAATTATTGTCGAGTTCACCTTTGACATTAATACACATCTCAACCGTCATCCGTAGACGAAATCAGTGACGTGACTTATTTATTTATTGGATAATTTATATAGCGCTGTTTCGTGATTACAAATCACCCCAAGAGCGCTTAAATCTTCCATAGATGCCCAAAAGTCGTGATATGTTCTGTATATAATCGCTAACTCATCTTATTACTTTGTAAGCTCTG
This sequence comes from Silvatares holzenthali, assembly GCA_026537445.1. NCBI lineage: Eukaryota > Metazoa > Arthropoda > Insecta > Trichoptera > Pisuliidae > Silvatares > Silvatares holzenthali. The sequence continues at coordinate 1,282 of JAPMAF010001110.1, forward strand.
CCCAGGTTTACGATGAATGATGAAAAGCTATTATAAAAATATGTTGTGACTAAGTATTATAGACAAGCGGAAGATACCTCCATAGTATCTAATATTGTTTTATACATAAACTACAAGGAACGTTATAAATATGTGCATAACGCAAACCTTGTACTCATACCGTATCGTAGTTGCTTATCGTAGTTGCGTACAGCTACTACATGCTCGGCCTAGAAAGAAGACTACATGCAAACGTTTTTATTCTTATCACGGTGTGTTTCCGTTTATCTGATCCTGAAGGATCCCCATTAGAAGTCCGTATCGGCAACTTCAAAGAAAAACACATTTTTTTTATTTCGCAATATTCACAGCTACTTTGTGCATAGGTATTAACAAAAAATATTCACGATTTAATGTGTATTTCGATAACCTCGGATAGGTCTCGTGGTCGAGTGGTTAAACGCACTTTATTAAATCGGTGGAGGAAGGCTAGATGTCGCGGGTTCGAATCCCGCCAGAGGGAAAAAAATTGTATTTAAAAATGCATTTTCCTATTCAGATTTTAAAAATCAGAAACAGCTAATAATGCATTTGAAAATATGTATTCACTCTGGACTAGAAAAGAGTAGTAGATCTTGTATCGCCCTGGAGCAATACCACCATTCAGCATTGTAAGCCACGTGAAATGGACTTATCCATGTTTCGTGACTAGAACTGTATAACCAGGTTTTCAATCTCTTCTCCGACTGCTGCACAGTATTTACATATGCAATTGTACAGTATGTTGCAGACCCAGACGGATGGTGGTGTCATGGTGTCTCATGAGTAGTATAAGATAGATATAAAAAATTATAATATTTTATGTGTTTTACCTAATTTTTGTATATTTGTTAGTATTGCTATTATTCTTTTCTTTTAATACAATAGTCACTAAAGAAAGACACCGCCAGTAAAGCAAAGTGCTTGACGGAATCTAGGAAAAACATGTAAATAAAACTATTTCAAATGCCCGAACTAGTGCTCTCAATCAGTTGCCTTTGGTGTGGAATCTTTGATATCTAATTTCGGCTTGTGCGTAAATAGTGTCCCAACAACATATAAAATTTAGCACCATTTTGCTGTTGTGCTTAGACAGTCTAACCATTATGATACTTCGATGACAATGCACCATTAATACAATGGAATTGCTATTTGATACAGTGTGTTCTTATTGTTAAACATTATTTCAAAAATGGCGTTTGATTTGCACGATTCGCAAACTGCTCCAAATGCATTCGTTAACTGTGAAGAGAAATATCGATAGATTATTCAATATTTATTTATTTTGAAAACACCAACTGAATTGGATAAAAACATAGACAATAGAATCATATATAAAACACTCTTCATATATATCTCCAATGCTCCAGTGACAGGTGTTTATCACTTAATTGTAAAATAAAAGTAATCAGAATTATTGGCTGTACAGGACAAACTAATTCTTATGAGTATGCATGGCAGACAGGCAGTACTAGGCGGAGGAATATGCGGGCAGACAGTATCAGGAGAACGCAAGCGCAAGAAGGGGACTGGAGAAAAATCAAAAGAAAAGATATAATAAACAGTATTGCAATATTATCATTATGGTAATACATATTCTTTAACTTATTTTTCTTTCTCATCGCTTTAATTTCGGATAGGCCTATTTCGGTGGACCTCCTATGTAGAATCCACTTTAAAAAATATATATATAGAGACCCTAACCGGTCTATAGCACCGTAATTTGTACGCATCTTCATACGAGTAATATTGAATTCGACTGAGCAGAATATCAAACGCTTCGTTTCCATATTTGCATTTAGGAAGGAAACAATTTCCAGTGGATGTTATTACTTCTTCCTAATTATGGCGTTCACATCCGCCCGTGACCTGTGACTCAGACAGTACACACACACACACACACACACACGTCAGCACTAATTCGTGACGTTTCCTTTTCAGCACCCTGCATTGTATTGTACTGCAGTGCCCACACAATGCCGTGTGCCAGCATCGGCACAAACACAAGCAGTAACTGTACGGTATTTTCATATTTTGGCCAACAGGGTCACTGGTAACTTTTGTTATTTTGCAATCCTATGTTTAACCTCATTTAGCATAAATCTCCCCCACGCTAACATTGTTGCATTATTGTAAGTGACTAACTGTTGTCCAAATTCTGTTGCTCTAAAATTGATACACAATATGGGTCGAGACTAAAAGCTTTTGAACCGTAATTACATACATACATATCATCACGCCACTTCTGAATAAAAGTAGGCAAAGAGATTGGAGCGCCACTTGCACGTATCCCAGTGTATATTTCTTACTTCCTCTACAATCTTGTATCTCGTCATACACGCATGACGGCTGTTGAGGCTCCTAACATTTCCTCCGTTGAGTTGAATTTCAATTTATTTTTATTTATTAATTTATTTTAAAAACACCAACAAAACATTGGATAAAAACATAGACAATAAAATCACATATAAAACACTTTTCTTATGTATCTGACACCTGTTACTGGAGCATTGGAGATAAACGTAAAATAAAGATTCTTATAGTATCATAAAGGGTTTATAAAAAAGAAAAAAAATAATAATTTTAGTAAAATAATGGTAATGGTTGTTCAGAACAAATGAACTAGTATGAGTATGCATGGCAGACAGACAGTTTTAGGTAGTTTGCAGGCAGATAGTATTAGAAGAAAGCAGGTGCAAGAAATGAAACTGAAGACTGGATAAAAAAAGAAAAGAAAGAAAACTGACGAAAATTCAATTTCCTCATTTCAGTTAAACAAATAATAATATACAAATCTTTACAATCATCTTTACGATCATCTTCACAATGTTTGTATTTATACTAGCAACACGCACACGATGACATTAACAAACGAAGGCTAAAGTTAGGAGCGCCATGTAGGGACATATGTAACCCTATCACACTCGCCCATTTACTATCCTTTTCAAACGAGACCTGATTTTGTATGCTCTGCGACGATTCTTCCTAGGTCTTCTACGCATCACTCTGCCACTCATATTCGCACTGTAGCTTTACTATTCTTTCAGTCATCATTCGCTGCATCTTCTTTTGTTTTTTATTCATCATTTCTTTGGGCACATCGCTTGTAAAGAAGGGGATATCTAAAACGAATGATAACAGGCAAGATTGAGGAACAACATGGGAAAATCGAATCTCAATGATCAAATAAAGGATACCACATCACTTCCGAGGTTCTTCGGACAGTTTAGTGCAGAGACAGCGATAGGGGACGAGCAATTGCAAAAGGTTGTTGAAGCTATTAAAACATTTAAGTATGTCACGATACTTCGAAATAAGGTAAACAGCTATGAATGATATATATTCTGACTATAATTAAAGAAGAATCGATCGCAATCTCATATTGTATCGAAACTACACTAAGAAATGACCAGGAAATGATACCATACGACGTCGCGTCGCTTCCCCGAAGAGGTAGGCAGAAAGCATCGAACGCCACACCACTCTATCCAAACATACATCTCTTGCCTCATTCAAGTTCATACATCTCCTCCAGCAAAATTTTATTACGACTACAAACAGAGCTAACGATTAAAATTTGGTTAATCTAATCATGCCATGATTTTCTTGGACGAATAAGGAAACGAATTGATGCAAAAGTAAATTAAAAGTATAACTTTTTTTCATTCCTTATTTTAAATCTAATTTGATATAATATTCTAAATTTATAAATAACAACTGAATCACTACCCTTAGAAATCTAAATTCATCCAACCGAGTCGTACACATTATTTAAAAACTTACTAATGTGGCTTACTTTAGAAATCACGGCCTTCGGGAATGAGGAAACTGACTAGGCAAAGATATGCAAGCGCTCCTCTATCGCAAACTCGATCGGGCTACAAATGGTCGTTATATTTAAATTAATCATAATATGAATAAATCAAAGCGAGATCTTTAATAATCATTATAATTAACTGCATATTTATTTGAAAATATATTTTTTACACGTTCAATTCATACGCAGATTCCTTGTCAGGATTCCACTTTGCAAGTATTCATTAAGTCCAAACGAGGAAGCGATGAAATGTAAATGAGAATTTTTCCATAAATCGCGATGCGGCCGAGCGAGGAACCAGTAACGCTTCTTACGCTTTTTGATCACCTATTATTACGGCCAGCAAGCATCAGGCGACAGCCAAGGTCAGCAGTATCAAGTCAAAAAGATGAGTCAAAATTATAGATCCGTGTAATGATATCAGGAATAGGTTCGTTGTTGATTTTTTCCGCAACAATGGGTAGTTAATACAACGAGTACTACCTATATCATTATTATTTCAATTCATATTAAGATGTTTAAAAAAACAAATCTACCTCAAGGCCTGCTGAGATACTTTGCCACTGTAAGCAAAATAGTTAATGCACTGGGTTGGAAAATTTAAAGTTGTAGATTTTATTCACTTTTAAGCCAAAATAAACATACACAGGGGTTTAGATAATGAATATAGAAACCTTCTTACTACTTTGTTAACTAGTAGTAGTAACCAACGACAAGAGCTTCCTGTCTTTTCATACTAATTTACAAAGTGCTTTTCAATCAATCCCATATTTCCTGATTCCATTATTGTATCTTTGATGTTATCAGTGTTATGACAATATAACACACAAGTGGATCAATTTAAATACACTACTTTGTGAATGTATTTACAATTTGATTGTTTGTTAATATTTAATAAATATGGGAATCTTTTTATTCTACCCTTAGTCTAGTATATTTCTAATTTGCGAAAATTACAATACGTTTCCACTATTCTAGTCATTTCAGCTGATATTTTATCTAGAAAGTATTAGCTCAAGAATGACTCACAAATTATAAAATATTAAAATGCTTTTACTTTTGTAATTTGTGGGTCATCCTTAAGCTATAAATACTAAAAGAATTAACAATCACTAAAATTTCATACACAAGTTATTTTAGTTATTCCGCAAGATTCCATGTGAAATCAAATACAAACTAATATACGCATGTTTTATTATGGAAATGTGATTCCAAGTGATCCGTTCAATGTGATGAATGAGAAAATTGTTTTGGTGAACGGAGTAGAGATTTCGAGATACTTCAGAACGGAGTAAAGATCCCGAGAGACTCCCGAAATACTTCAGATGGATGAAAACTTTTACACACTCTTGAAGGAACAAGCTGAGAAGAATAACAAATATGAACTGCTTCTTTTATGGCTTCGGCGGCTTCACAAGTCTAAGCATGAATAAGCAATTTATAAAAGCGTTTTACTTGATTGTTCCATCATTACTTTATCGGTTTTATGGATGTGGAAATCTGTGGCGATGTTAATATTGTATGGATATAATACTCATACAATATAATATGAAGCAGATAGGGGAACTGTTCGATAATGTTTACTTTATTGTCATGTCGAGGTGTGAATGTATGTGCAGTGATTACATTTTTCATCAAGCGCCCGTGACAGGTACTCGAACCCAATTGACGTCAATCGGTTAATTAATAAAGAGCTTTAGTTGAGCTGAAGGTGAAGCTGATTCCCAGGCTCTCTCGGCCATTACGGAGATGGCTAGTAAATATATAACATGGCATAACGGCATACTGCAGTGTAATATTAAATATTATAAATTACTTTCTGTTGTTAACATTCTTTAATACTACTATCATTATTTCATTATCGCTACCACAAATTGTCGACAATTTATTAAAGGATGAATGTTTTCTAAACATTAACGGAAGCTTGTCAATTCCACATGGTCTTTCCTCCACGTTGATATCTTTTCACTTTATTTCATTGTATATAAAATTTAAATTTTCAATTCATTATAATTAAAATTTTCTTTTTGTTGTTCGTTTGATTTTATCGATGATTACTTTATGGTTTTATAAAACAAACATTCATAAAAACATACATTTTCAAATATGAACATTCGACGCGTTTCGAGCTCTTCGTTGCCAATTATCCATCCTCTCGATAATAAGCCAAAAAAGTTCGGAACGCATCGAACTCATTAAAATAAATAAAAAGTATTAGACATAGTAAAAATAAAAGGTTTATTTTTAAATTTTCTTTTTGGGGCATCTTATCAATATTAACGTAACATTCGTATAGCTATGTTTCCGATATTTAAATAAAATTATAAACATTATTTCATTGTGAGCTGTCCATTTAAATATAAAACTATCGTTCAAAAAAAATAAACAGTGGCTTGTTTATATAAGCATATGTTACAGGTATTGTCTAAGCATTATAAAAACCGCTGGTACAGCAATGTTAATTTAAATCCATTATTTCATGGATGTTAAAAAACGTGCTTTGAACGTGTACATCTTTTTTTAATGATCTTCAATTAAAGTAAAAAATCCTTGAAAATAACTTGTTGTATACACAGTATTATACAATACATCCTTCACGCAATAATATTGTGTGTAATATCTATTCCGCACACGTTCCTCTTCTTTATTTATTTCCTCAAGGCTTACACGTTAAGTACTATAATTCTCCATCTCCCTCAACACATTGCGGCTCAAAGTTACTACCTAATAATACCCATAATATGATTTACAAGGTTGTCCTATCATCTTATGTCTCTGTAGTAAAAAAAGGTTAAATTATGTAAGACCTCATTTAAAATTTTAAAAAAATGTTTCTTTGTTGATTTTTATCATTCTTTTTACATCTCAAAATTCTACACACCCACATTCATTAATGAATCACCCCTCTCCACCTGTCTCAACTCTGTACCGTGGGGTGAGCTATATTTACACATGAGACAATACGACACCACCATCCGTCTGGGCCTGAAACATTCGGTGCAATTGCACATGTGGGAATGAAAACTAGTCACGAAATATAGATAAAGCAGAAGAAACATATGTTATCAAATCTAAATCATGAAGTGTATTTCATTTATTTTCACTCCGGCAGGATTCGAACTCGCAACTAGTCCTTAGTCAAGTGACCTAACCACAAAACCACGAAACAGATTTAATTTAAATTAATTTTATTTTATTTCCATCATTTAATCCGTCCATGTTGATTGTGATCATCACCTATTTCGTCGGACTTCCATGTACCCGGTTACGTTCGGCTTCTCTAGTCTCCATATCTAGTCTCAATTCCAATTCCATAAAAGACTTCATCACATGTCTGCTTTTCCATATTCGTATTTCGTTAGTTCCAGATATTATTATTAATTATTATTAACGTGTATAATTTATATAGCGCCGTTTTCGTAAAAATATCACCTCAAGGGTGCTACAATATTACCATTACGATCCATTATATTACCATATCATATTACCATTACGATCCATCGCCTCCCTTCATCTTCGCAGCCTCTATTTCTCGAAATGAGTGCTCCTAGATATAAGTTCTCGGCATCTTCATATTTTGTTTAATTTATTTTGTATCTTTGGATCAACCATTTCATCTTTCTCGCAAATCGGATGTTGGGAAGCCCTTCCCAAATGTGTTCTTCATACAACATAACTGTATCAGCATTGTTTTAAAGGTACTTCAATACATGCCACCAATATTTAAACCAATATGCAATTTCCGAGATCTCTTTATGAACGAAGCTTTATTAACAAATGTCAAGTACATATACTACTTAAATATATTCTCTCATTTAAAGATACAGGCTGCAGATAACGTTTTTTAATAATTATACTTCATTCCAATCCGTTTCTTAATTACTGAAGGTAGCTATTGTCTAAGTAAAATTGTACTTTAATTTTAATATGTAATTATTCATCTTAGCCAATAACTTACCGTTGTTTTCTGCACAGTATTACATATCCATCACCCTATTACACAATTGAAGCTCTGTCATTTAGAGCAAACACTTCTAAAAATGTAAAACATAACAAGGCAATTATTAACTCAGAAAAAATATCAATGCATTTTTTAATTTTTTATAACCTGTGACAACATTTAACAAAATGATACTGTGTATCTTTATTTTACAATAATGTGATAGACACCTGTCTCTGGAGCATTGGAGATACATATGAAAAGTATTTTAAATATGATTTTGTTGCTTATGTTTTTATCCAATGTTCTGTTGGTCTTTTCAAAATAAATAAATAAAGCAATGGGAAAAAACAAGTACTACATATTTTTTTATGAGAAAATTTATACATATATTTACAATTTTTATGGTCTTTTCCTTTTTTTCTTTTTTCCGCTTAGATCCCGCCAAGCACTTGGCTTGTCGGCGGGTTTCTACTTATACCTTTATTATAATGATAACACAGATAGAATTTCGAAAATACCAAATAATTGCTCCGGGATGTCATAGAGTAAATCAGAATTCAACTAGGTATTAATGAACACGTGGCAAATCAAGGTGCGTGGAAACATGTTGTAAAAAAATAAGAAGATAACGTAATTTTGACTACAGGATCAACGTTAAATATACATGAAAAAAATTAAGTTACCCAAAAGAAATTTACATAGCAACCAGAACAAAGAATCTATAATCTATTAAGTTTAATTACTTTTGCCACCTAGTATTATAAGAAATATCTCAAAATTCCTTATTGTTCCGTCCGTAATATCGAGTGAGCTAGAATCATAAACGAATAATTGGCAAAATTCATTTTCCTAAGAATGTAATAATTGTTAGTCTCGTGTCCACAATTTCCCTTGAACCGCTGACCTTGCCACTTGCCATGAGGTCAAGATGATGATGGAGAGTATAATCGTGATCATTTAACCCGTCCACCAACGATCAGCGTTCCGGTAATGAGTAGTATTATTAACATGACGTACGTGGTACCAACACGTTATTTCTAAATTCGTTACTTAATAAACGATGTCCCGCGTGTATATTACATTACGACTCTACTGAATAACCAACGCTTAAAAGGAGAAAATATCTAGATTATAACTTAACCGAAATACGTAGCATGTCATTCGATAAAAGAGATAACCGAAAGAGCTACCTAGGGAGAATCTAGATAACCAGACTAAAATACAATACAATTCAATACATAGAGGTTCATAGGTAGAGAGGATCGAGTACCACACTACTCTATCCAGACATACACATCTTACCACATCAAAGCTCATTCATCTTCTTATGCATACTCTGCGATTATTACGACTAGGAACAAACCCAGAATTGCTCTGAGATGTATTTAATATTATCATTGATTTAACATATGCGTCCTGCCCGGGTTTACGAAGTAATAATATAAATCTAAAAATAAATATATCAGAACAATCCAGGCTTTTGGGTTCCTATGGTAGGCCCGCCACAGCTTTACACAGAGTCGAGGATATTCTTTGAATATTTAGGTGCTCCGGAGTAAAGATGGCTGCCAAGCGCAATCGTGGATAGCGTTTGCGATATTTATTTAATTTTTTCAAAACAGACAGAGCCCAAGGAACATATTAACCAAATTCTAATCGTTGGCACTGTTCGTCGTTGTAATAATCGGAGAGTATGCATGAGGAGATGTATGAGTGTGGATAAGGCAAGAGATGTGTGTCAGGATAGAATTTTCTGGCGCTGGATCCTCTTTGCCTACCCCTTCGGGGAAACGGCGTGATGTGGTATTGTACTGTATTATTGTATTTCAAAACAGTACATAGTACCAAGCAAAATCATATAAAAGGAAAATAAAATTAATATGTTATAAGAACATGATGAATAGATAGAACACGAACCTTTAAGAGACAAATAGAGTACAAAATATGTATAGAGTGAGAAGCTCGAGAGCAAGAGAAGAATCTCCGAACTTTTTACAACATACCCAACAATCCTATCGATCGAGCTGCTTAAGTATTATATTTATTTCCTGTCTTTAGTATATCTCCAAGGTTTTAAATTCGTCTAATGATTAGTGCTGAAATCGTTGTACCGGATCACGTAGAACCTTCTATGTAGAAGGCACAAATTAATGTATGCACGTTAGGGATTGCCTCAACGGTACTTTGCACTTAGTTAACTGCGAAAGGTGGGTGTACTGCTGACTGCGCGGGTTGCATACAAACTACTGTCTTAGGTGGAGAATAATAATTAAAGGTGCCTTTTTAACAATTCATTTGTCTGTTCGGCCCGTTAAGTGTGCCAGGTCGCCGTAGTGAAATTGTCTCTCTTATTCTAATTGCGTAGAAGGCCGGTATTTTTCAAACGCTAAATCGATAATCTCTTCATTAGATTGACGCGAGGACAAACGACAGAGTCCAGTGAGACATACAAGGCACATGTTATCTGAGTTGTCAATAAGAAAGTTTACGATATCTCCATAAATTATTAATTTGCGAATGAATCAGTTTGTTATTCTTTCAGCTGGGGCAAGGATATTTTTATAAGTTTGTTCACATCACGTTGAAAAGATAGTCTTGGTATTTCTGTAGAGTATTTTTTCAAAAACTATCTTTCTAATCAAGTATTTTCGTTGGCGTTCACGACCAAAAGATTCACAAGTCAAAGACTTTTGGGTAGTCATGTCGTGTGGTAGTCATTTTGTTTGCCAACGTTTCGGACCACATTGCAGTGTCCATCTTCAGGGCGAGTCTGTCTGTGTAAAGAAGGCA
>JAPMAF010001111.1:0-11841 GCA_026537445.1 Silvatares holzenthali
TATATATCGTTCGTTTAACGCTTCAGCCAAGTGCCTTTAACCACTCGACCACGATACCAACCAGTCTACCAACTGTTACGTACTGTGTTATTTTCTTCCTTGGTACTATTTTCGATACTCAAGCCTAAGGATATAATTCAAACACAGGACTCCAATCGCCAGCAGCGGTGCAGCAAGTTGAGAATCCTCGTAACTCTGGAGCGTGGCCGAGTTTGGTCTTCAATAAGATCAGGTCGCTTTGGTCGGCCAACAGCTCGGTGTCGCAGGGGCTCAACCAATTAGCCACAGGCACGGAACATCAACATTTTAGCATCTCCCCTTTATGTTTTATACCTTTCCGATTGATTTCTTTAACAAAACAGATATTTTCTGATAATTAATTTTGTCTGATTTGAATCGCATCTCGTTTTGTGTGTTGTATGCATGTTAACATTTATAATAATACATATTGTAATGCCACAGATATAATCATTAATGCTAAAATCGTAACAAAACGCTCTATGCTGCACTGATATGCTAAAATATATGTAATTTTTATATGAAATTTTTGGATACATTGTGTATCTTGTAAATGAATGTAAGAACCAATCTAATGGGAGTTAACAGAAGTGTTTTTAGAATATGACACTATGGGTAAGACACTAGTTTAAAACATTAAAGGTTTCTAGTCATTTCATGTACTATGCAAAAACAAACATGGCAGAAATTGGGATATCTGTACTTTGATTTGGCAAGAGTGACTTATCTTAATAATAGAATATATAAATAAAAAATATATAAAGATTATTTTCTGGCATATTAGTAGATTAATTTGAAAACACTTAATTCAATAAAATATTTGGTTAATACAAAGACGATACTAAACGTCAAAAAGCAGCAAAATTAAGCAATAGAGTTGAACCAAAAATGTTACAAAAAGTTTACTTTTCTTCACAAATAACATCTGTAGCATTATATTTTATATTTATACGTTTTGATTATAATCTGTTAGCACCTACCTTACTTTGGCTTTGAACACCTGTTTGAGACTTAGCACAAATTATCCTTATTACTATTCACAAACACGAGTAAGTGGCATTTATTGGTTCCCACTTGAGTACCAAACTGCCTCCCACTCGTTTCCCATTCAACCTATTAAAGTATTGCTTCTTATTGATTAGATTAGCTTGTTTTCAATATAATACGCATTTCAGAGTTCCTATTTTATAGTCGATGTAATCTTAAAATAGGCTTCGACTGTTGTATACTTTGCTTGAATATGTGTGCAATAATTAATTCAATACTTAAGTGTGTAATTCAATATTCTGATTCTGCATTCATTGAGCAGTTAGGTCACATTCTTTGAGTTACTTGAGATTGAAGTAAACACATCGAATTGATAAGCAGCATTTCAGGATGCTGAGATCATCACGATATTAACAAGCTCAAACTATGGTATTGAAAGATGTTAAAACTACGTTGTTTTTTTTTACAGATGACGAGGGCGGTAATATAAAGCCTTTGGGCTTGAGCGAAAACCGAAAGGGCAATCAAAATGATCTCTACATGCGTTTGGGACTTCTCCTCGATGGTAACAGGAACAAGAGGCAGAAGCACAAGTCTGTTGTGCGAGATAGCTGCACTTCCCTCGCTAGTCTGGATGCCCATACCCTCGCTTCAAATAACACCAGTCCGGTTAGTAAACTACTTCAACATTTTATTGCCACCTAAAGAACTTATATAATTAGCAAACTTCCATATTTTTAAAATTCACAGTCTGTTGCGTAATAGTACAAACTGTAGTAAGAATGATAATTCTATTCAACATTTTTAATCTATCATCTTCTATAGATTCGCACTCAATCGCAATTAAGCTTTCAAAATGAAGTGTTTTAAATCAATTATCCTATTGTATTCAAATATTTTCTAGGTATCAACGCTTACTGGGTCATCAGAGGCAGATGTCAGTGTCATGACGCATAGCAAAGAACAAACATCTGATTCCATCGGATCGTTGATGTCAATGTCTTTATCTGGTAACAGCAATTGCTCATCAAGTCCCATAAGCCGACGGCATTCTGTAACAAGTAAAATATTTTAATGTATGATTATCGAAATGTTAATTTTTTCTTTCATTGCCATGATTAATAATTCATTATTTTGCAGCCACCCAGAATAAAGTAGATGATACGGGATTCTTCAAAAATAGACGCACCGCTACAAGAAGATCTGCAAGGACTGGTACAAGATTGACACCTACAATGGACGCTAAGAAATGTTAGTCATACTGCATATTTAAAAGCCTAATTTATTTACACTCATTAAGAGCTTTTGATAATGTTCAACATGATCGTTTTTAGTTTACCCACCAACACCACATCTAACACTGCGACCACTATTCTTCGAAGTTCCTAATCCTGAAGAAGATCCACTATTTGTTGGAAGAGAATGGTTAATTAACGACATTCGGAATATCATCAATTCCCCATCTCCTGGCATTATTTTATCCGGTGAACCGGGTACTGGGAAAACAGCTGTTATTCTTCAACTTGTAGAATACTCCTGCTTTGGCAGAAAGAAAGATTCCATTTACGAGCAAGTCAGAGAAGCTTCAGATTTCAATCAGGATATTGTTCCAGATAACGAATACAGGAATATTATAGATCTGGCATCGCAAGTAGTTGCATATCACTTCTGTCAGGTTTGTTTCAATATTTACCTAAACTTTAAATAACTATTTATTGTACATATTTATTTAATACATGTTTAACAATATGTTTTCAGGCTGACAATAATTGCACATGTTTGGTTGGTGAATTCATACATTCTCTCGCTGCTCAACTGTGCCAAGCTCCACGCCTTCAAGCATACAAGGAATATCTCTTGGGAGAGCCTCATTTACTTGGATGTCTATCGATGAAGGAATGCATTGCCAATCCTGATTTAGCATTCCGTCGTGGAATTATTGATCCCTTAATTACTCTGAGATCAAATGGAAGCATTGATGAAGTGAACAGTATTATATTGATAGATGGACTGTGCGAAGCGGAATATCATCGTCCAGATCACGGAGACACCATCTCATCTTTCCTAACTAAACACACACCTGACATGCCGTCGTGGCTTAAAGTTGTCGCAACAATAAGGACACCTTTCATAGAACTAACAAAACAACTGCCTTACACTCGTTTGAGTTTGGATGAATACCAAGGAAACGACAATGTGCAAAAAGACATGCTCGAGTATATTAATTTAAGATTGCAATCAAATGCTTCAATCTTAAGCAATATCAGATCGGGTATTGGAAAGCATGAAGGTGTTACTGGATCAGTGTTTAAGTTTTCACATTACCTGCTACAACTTGCACAGGGATCATTTCTGTTTGTTAAACTAATACTAGACCTGATTGAAAAAGGAAATTTAGTATTAAAATCGTCTAATTACAAAGTGCTGCCTGTGTCGTTAGCGCAAATATTTTTACTTCAGTTCAATTTGAAGTATCCTACAGCTCAGTCTTTCGATAAGGTCACACATATATTAAGCGTTTGCTTGGCAGCTTTGTATCCCTTGACTTTAGTAGAAATATACTACTCTGTCAATTCTCTGTTGGTAAACACTTTCTTACCATGGGACGAATTCCTTCAGAGATTCTCTACATTATCTGGCTTCCTTGTGAAGAGAATTGACAACACATACATGTTCTTCCATCCATCGTTTAGAGAATGGTTAATAAGAAGAGATGATGGGGAAAGTGCAAAATTCTTGTGCGATTTAAGATCTGGACATTCGGCAATTGCATTTAGACTATCTAGAGTGCAGTCGCCATTAGATGCCGAGAAGACTATGGAGCTCGGCCATCATATACTGAAAGCGCATCTTTATAGAAATATGGGACCTTCCACTGCAGGAACATGTTCTAGAGATCTGCAAGCTCAATGGGTGTCGGAAAGCTCGGGGCACATCAGCCAAGCGATTTCGACACTCCGTAACATTTACAATCCAAATGTGAAGGTATCAAGATTGATGTTACTCGCTGGAGGATCACCAGACTTTGTAACAGAGTACATGGGTAATTCACCTCTGCTGTGTATATACGCCTACCAAGGGATTCTATCAATGGTTGGGATGCTGTTGGAATTTGGAGCAAATGTTGCTCTTGCCAATTCCCAAGGATGTACAGCTCTTATATTAGCTTGCCAGAAAGGTCATACTGATGTTGCGAGAAGACTGGTTGCAGCAGGTAATTTAACTGTTATGTAATTTCAAAATAGTTACAATTTATTTGATTCAATAAATTGTTTTTTTTTCTTAAATATAAGAAGGTAGTGGTGAAATTTACATATAATATTGTTTATTTTCAGGTGCGAGTTTACATGATATTGATCAAACAGGTCAAACAGCCTTGGTGCACGCTGCCAGAAATGGTTTCGGTACAACAGTCGCTTACCTTTTAGGATATCAGGACCACAAAGGACCTGAGCAGGAGACTTTAGGAAGTCAACATGCATTAGTTGGTGCTTCTCAGGCTGGGCATCTGAATATTGTTGAATATTTGCTGGATACAGCAGAGTTAGAGGTATGAGCGAACCTAATATTTATCCCAAGAATGTAACTAACAATGTTTTATTACCATTATATGGTAATTGTTGTTATGGAATAAGAATTGAAATATCTGTATACCTTTTTAAAACATTATTTTATTTCAAAAGGCTTTCAAAAAAATATTCTGGAAAGGACCAAAGTTATTTCAAAAACATTCATATTAATTTAATAATGTAACATTCCAGATTGACACTATCTGCAGTATTACTGGAGAGACTGCATTAACAGCCGCCTGCAGTTCTGGAAGCTTTTGCCTGGCTGTAGTGGACGCTCTCATTCAACGTGGGGCTGATCTTCACAAGGCTAACCAACGAGGAATGGACCCCATCTGTCTAGCAGCAAGAGGAGGCTATAATGTCATTGTGGAAAGATTACTCTTAGCTGGTGCGACCTTCACGAACCAGAGTAAAAACCCTCTCATTATTGCAGCAGCAGAAGGACATCCCAATGTTGTTGAGATACTACTTGATCATGGTATGTTGAAAGATTCACTCAGAATTAAAACTCAAATACTTTCTCAAAGACTCCATATAATAGTGCTTATTTTGCAAGTAAAATTATTTTATTTGGAACATGGTGAATGGAACAATTTTAACTGTCTCTTCATGACTATTAAACTCTGCAATCTTTTCTACTTCTTCTAATACTGAGAAAGTTTCTTTCGTCGGTTGCAACAAACGTATTCAAAGTGTCCTTATGTGTAAAAGATTATAACATTATTCGGCCAATTAGTAGCAAAATTTTTACTATTTTTAAGTGTGAGACATCATTGCTTGCAACCAGTTTGGTTAGTTTTTGTGCACATTTTAGACTTAACATTTTAATAATATTTTTTTTGTAGATGCTGATGTAGATGCCACCGACTCAGAAGGTGTATCTGCCCTAGGTTGGGCTTGCCTCCGAGGAAGACTGGGTTGCGTAAATTCCCTGTTGGATAGAGGAGCTTCCATCACGTTAGCAGATAATTCTGGCAGAACCCCATTATGCCTGTCTTGTGGAGGTCATCCAAACATCATAGAGACTTTACTGGAGAAAGGTGCGAAGATAGAATGGGTTGACCATAATGGAATTAGACCTTTGGACCGAGCAATCGGGCAGAAAAATATTCAGGTATTAAACTTTACTGATTCTTCTATACACTATATAGTAAAATACACACAAATAAAATTGTAATATCTAAAATTTTTATAAATTTAATTAATATTTATTCACTTTACACTTACATTTATGTCAATTAAGGAGATATTCTCATTACATTTACAAGTAATATACATTTTCAATTCAATTTCTTCTTAAAAGATTGTATTAATAACATTATTAAAAGACATATAAATGTCTTAATAAAGTTGTATAATGTTCAATATTTTAGGTGGTTCAGTGCTTCTTGAAAAGGGGAGCAAAGCTGGGACCTGCAACTTGGGCGATGGCATCAGGAAAACCAGAAATATTGTAAGTTATAACATATAAAAGTTTTTACATTACATAACCTATATTCAACCTGTACTTATAAATTGTCATATTTATTGTAATATTCTATTAAATTCAGTAGATCCTCATTTAACCTCAATTTTCTTTTCAGATTGATTCTTTTGAATAAACTGCTGGAAGATGGAAATACCTTGTACAGAAAAGGCAGACTGACGGAAGCATCCCACCGCTACCAGTATGCTCTCAAGAAGATAAACAATATTATAAATGATCCATTGACAACCGGTACAACTCTGTCACCAGAACATATGTGCACATTTACACAACTTAAAACCAACTTCCTGCTTAATCAGTCAAGGTGTAAAAGGAAATTAAATGTAAGCATCTCTAAGTTGTCAATTCAATGCATTCTGCAATATGAAATGTTGTTGGATAAACTATTTAAATGGTAATCAGCCATACAAAGCTTCGATGGTTTGAATTGAGCATATGATTGTGTATTCTTTGCTACTGTTAACTTGTTTTGAAAGAATCAAGAAAATTTGGCAAATAAAAATCACAAAACAACTATCCAGACCTGACTTGTGAAACTTTTGATCGTGAAAGTCTACAACAATATTATTAAAATAGGTGGCTATGTCATTCTATTATAAGATATATTCATAACCAAGAATGAAGGATTCTAATTATGGACAGAATTCTTCTAAACATCTTCAGATTTAAATTTGTTAATTTCAAATTATTTATTTGTTATGTTACATAGATCTTAATTTAACAATAAAGCTTATTAAACGCTCATTAATTATGAGAAGAAAATTATCTGCTATACTTGTATAAAGCTATTGTTACTTTTAATCAAACTATACACTATTTACTAGTTAAATAAAAAATTGTAATAATAAAAGTATTCTCATTTTTTTATTAACTATGTAACTTAATTGTTTTAGGAATTCACGGAATCAGTAGAGTTAGCAGCTCAAGCAATTTCCCTACGACCCGATTCATTTGAATGCTACTATGCGAGATCGAAAGCATTCCTGGCCTTGGATAAAGCTAATGAAAGCCTACAGGATGTAAGGAAAGCTCTCCTTCACACACCGCAAAACAATGTTAACGTGAAGAAAGTGCTCACCGCTTTACAACAAGAGATCCTCAATAAAATAACCAACAAGAATGTGAGTGCTAGAGAAAGGAACCATTACGATTCGTTGAGTCTTAACTTGCCTTGAATATTTAAATTGTATTTGTGTGATTTATGAACAATCTGTATATTATTTATCTCAAATCTAGTATTTATGTTTCCTAATAATGATTAGTAATTTTTAATTTTTTTAAAACACTTTAATTATTGTAAATGATTATTAAATGTAATGTATTCCGATATTATGAGTAATATGTATTATGTAATCACACATATTTGCATGTCTTTAATGGCTCTGCTATGTCGTAATGTGCCTTAAAAAATATTTAAACAATTATTGTATCCAATCATGACTTGTAATGATGTGAATTTAGCTAAAGAAAGTCTGTGTAGATTTATTTATTTATTCAAAAAAATGTTTACAAAACAAACACAAAAAAATATATATTTGAAGACTGAAAGTATTATTGATTTAATCAATAAATTAATATTTTGTAATACATGATTATAATACTTTAATCAAAAATATGTTTTATATATTGAATTGGAGTATTTGAAATATTAATTACTACTAGCCCATGTTTTTGGAATGTTTTTATTAGAATCTTATATGGGTTTTGTGAATGTCTTTTTTATGAAAATAAACATATATATATATTCCACACCTGGAAATAAGAGTTTTACTTGTATTCAAAACAAAACACAATACACTATAAAAACTAATCAGTCCATATCCCTCCCCAATTTCTTGTTCTTAAAATTACACTTTGACTTCAAGTGGCAGGGAAATTTTCCATTCTCTACAGTTCACTTTTTGACTAACGCTGCTATCATCTATCGTGTTTCTAAACTTCTTTTCAAACCACCTTGATATAGGAAAGTGCTTTTGAAAGTTTTCTGTTAAAAATCCATACAAAACGGGATTGATCACTGTATTTAATAATGCTACAGAAACACAAAACAAAAATGCTGTTGTAGTAAGAAAATACTCTTCATCCCATCTTTTTCCATCTAAATATATGAGAACTATAATAATTGGCATTGGGAGCCACATTAAAATTACTGTAATGACATTGAAGTAAAGAAATCGTACGGCTTTCTTGTGCCTCTCAAGTCTTTGTAGCGAGCCATTTGAAGGAAGTCTCGCTAAAGGCAATTTATTGATTTCTGGCAATGATTGAGGTTGAATAATATTGGATGTAATGCTATTTGTGACAAATTGAAGACTCTGTGCTAATCGATTTCTTGATAAATTTAAGCATCCAGCTTTCTCTTCAAGTCTTTTTTGAATATCATCGAGTCTATTAAATATTTTGATATAATTGATCAGGAGTATAATCATCGGGAGCAAACAGCTAATTGTTGTAACTGGAATTGTGAACATCAAAGAGTAACTGATCTCTCCTGCTGGAAAAACGAGTGTGCAGATGGTGATATCTTTGGTTGTCACCCTAGTGGAATTTAATAAGCTGATGGTAGAGTTCTGTTGGATGACTTGTTCCCTGAAGAACATAGCGACAGGGATGTGTAGGATGAATGCCAAGAACCAGGTGAGTAGACACGTTGCGATGACTGCGCAACGCGTGAAATTGGAGCAGTAAGACTGAGATGCCAGGCAAAGTATTCTGTCGATGCTTATTCCTGCCAATGTCCATAGCAGAACTGTACCGCAGACGAACTGTAAAAAAAATAACAAAACAAAACATTAGTTTTGCTCCGAACCCTCAACAGTAAATTATAAAGTTTCAACGAATTTACAACAGATGACAGTAACGACAAAATAATGCAGTTTAGTTGACCAACAATTTAAATATTGATTTTGTCAACATATATTTTAGTTTAGGAATGCATATCTTGACGTGATCATTTTAAATCTATTTATTAAGTATTTCTGTTTTTTTAATGTTTCAAATGCATACAATGATGCAATACACTGAGTACACGAGGCAGAGGTTCAAGAAAATTATAACATGTTCAGATCGACTACATTTTAATTGATTGCACTATTCGTAGTCGCAAAAATCGTAGAGCATACAGGATAAGATATATTAACGTGAATAAGGTAAAAGTAAGGAAACATTGATGTGGCGATCGATCATCTCCGCTCACTCTTTTGGGGAAGTGATAAACAAAAACAAAAGTAAAAGGGATAAACAGGGAGGATAAAATACTAATTAACTCTATTCTTACAAACATTATTTGCTCTGTTCACGCATATTCTCATGCATGCCTTGCGATTATTACAACTGCAAAGGAAGCCGTCTACTTTTTGGCTAACCTGGTCGAGCCACGATTTCTTTAGACAATAATAATAATAATATAAAAATATTTATTCCTAGTCGAGGGGAGGAGTGTGCAGTCCCACTCGACTAATAAATATACATATAAGAAATTATTTACAAAAATGCAAAAGCAAAATTTTAAAGCAATAAAAAAAAACAAGCAATATTTGTGTATTTTATCTTCTACATTAACACATTACAAAATCTGCAATAACTTCTTATCACACTCACTCGACATAGCTAAATCATCTCAAGATATGATGATTTTTGAAAGAGATACACATATGACCGTTAGCCAGATCTCTGTGAACGACAGGTGTATGAAATAGCATGAAATGCATGAGTTCACTTATATTGGCCAGTTATCGTCCCTTGTAAAACAGGGCTTGTTTACAAGGGACGATAATTCGGCCGAAGATATCGTTAGAAGAGTGATTGCAAATAATAATGTGAACGATGCCATGCACTCCAAATTTGGAAATAATTTTAAAGAATCGCAGTTGGCGATGCACGATCGAGTCTTAGTATAGGAAAGCGGAACGTGGATTAGGCAGAAGAAGAATGAGAGATGAGGTTGCTACAAAAATGTGCAGAAAGGCCTTAAGAGATAATATTAGAAATGAAAATATCAAAGAAAAAACCAATTAAAAATAACAATCATAAACAAAATAAAAGTCGGATGTTTGAGATAGTTTGGACATGTTGGGCGTATGGCGAATGAATGAATAGTAAAACAGATCTACAATGCGAGCATAAGTGGCTGAGCGGTGCGTGAAAAGCCTAGAAGAACTTGGCAGGAACATGTTTCACAATTTCTTCCTAGCTACCATCCCGATTGTGTCAGGATAGATAAGCGATCCATACTATCTGCCTACTCCGATCAGGAAGTGGTATGGAAACGATGTTGTTAAAATAGGTTATTTGTTAAATAATCGAAGGGCCCTTATTAAGGGCAACTGATATAAGTTTACCTTAAGATATGTAATATATTTTACCACATGTTTAATTTTCATCCTCTCTAATCGAATTATTCTTTTATGTCTCTGCAAATGGGATTGTGTTATTCATTAGGCATGAATCTCGAGTATTTGGAGGGCATTGTCTGTGTTCTCAGTTTGACACGTCTTTCTCCCGCGTTTGTCACGAATTCGTCACAATTACTCGGAAATTATAATGGCTCGGTTAGAGCACGAGTATAACATGTTAAAAAATTGGGCTACGATCTAACCGCAACCTTAGACTTTGCGGCTGTTCACGTTACAAGATGTTATTAAATTTGATACCTGCTTACGTAGGTATCGAGTACATACACAGGATGTAATCTACCGCTTCTTTCCTCAGATAAAACAACTCTAATTAATTATGTTGTAATACGAAAAACCTTAAATCTACATTTACAGCACTACATACTTGGTACGTAGTATGTATAATACATGTTATTGTTTGATAACTATTTTAGGGCCGATTTTTCGATCCTGAGATAAACAACCAAATAGTGATTGGATAGTCTTTATTCCTCAGATAGCAAAGAAACATATATTTCGACTGAGCGATAATCGTTATCTAGATATTCTCTAGATAATGATTATCGTTCTGTAGAAAATTCTGTGGCCTTTGGTATCTGAGGAATAAACTCTCTCTGGCTATTTATCTCGGGATCGAAATTTCGGTCATCAATCAAATATATGCGTAGATTTACAAGAACAAAATGATTAAATGTGTGGTGCTGCTAACACAATTGACAATAATATACGTGAGGTAGTTTCATGCATCTAGAATCTTCCAAGCGTATCGCTCAGAACGGCAAAACCTCTGGAAGATTCTAGAGGTAGTTCACCTACCTCAGAGAACACAATATTGTCACCGCAATAATCAATTCTAGAAGAGTCTTCACTCTCGCCTATCTTCGCCTTCTTTACACAGACAGACTCGCCCTGAAGATGGACACTGCAATGTGGTCCGAAACGTTGGCAAACAAAATGTCACAACACGACATGACTACCCAAAAGTCTTTGACTGCCGAGAAATTAGTACGGAAGATTTACGATGCGAATATAGAAGGCATGAGACAGAGATGCAGTCCAAGAAAATCATGACATTATCAGATGAACTAAATTTTATTCAATGGCCCTGTTCATAGCCATGATAATTGCAGAGCACGCATGAGATGCATGAACGTGGAAGAGGCGAGAGATGTATGTCAGAATAGAGTGATATGGTGCTCGATCCTCTCTGCTTACCCCTTTAGTGAAACGGCTGGATGATTTATTGTATTGTATGGTGATTTAAGCTATGAAGGTGAAAGGAAAAAATTCATATGCTTTAGATGAATGAGAGAAATTTTCCTGATTGAATCTAGTATACAACTGCAAATATAGATGCTGCCATTTTGAAGGAAAAATATAAATG
>JAPMAF010001112.1:0-11840 GCA_026537445.1 Silvatares holzenthali
TAATTTCAACTGACGTGCGTATTGACAAGGAAACTCAATTCGTTTCCAGATGCAATACGGGTATGTGGTGGGACAGCCTCGATTAGGCCTTAGCTCTTCTCTGCTAATACTGGCTTAATGATTAACGCTCTTAAATAGAGTATCAACAACAGTAATCTCGTCTTGTTGACGCAGTATTTTAATTCTTCTGGGTCTTGTAGATTGATTGATACAGTCTTCTTATTATTCGCATCGATGAAAGGGTGTTTGAATATTGTCCTTCTGTTAATATTACGTATATATGTTTGTACAATAGGTCTGGGTAGAAAGTTGACATGTCACTAGTTGAAGTAAACGAGTTTTTATTGTAATACTCGTATAATAATGTGGATACTGAGTTATGAAAATGCTGAGAACTTACTGCCGAAAAGATTGTGCGCTTTTTGTTCCCATATTGTGTTTCCAGTTTGCCCGTATGACAGTTATGTAGCAATCAGCCTTTCTTCAATCGACAAAAGACATTAAGCGGGAGGGTGAAACGACCGATGCTAAAGAAAGAACAACGCAACCATTAAAAAGCGGTCCAATCCAATTCGCATTACCATTTCTTCGGAAGGAATTATTAACAGCGATCGCGGATGGCTGGACAAAGGATGACACAAATTTCATTTAATAATAGTTCATCGCGCAAACACTCGTGGCGCGCTTTAAATGCAATAACGGTCCAGAACGGTCGCGAAACTGGGGCAGGCGATGCTGCAACCGCCTCCAATGCCGTAGGAGGGCGCAGAAGCAAAGCACCCTTTGTTTCGTTCAAAGATTTCATCAATCCACTGCTGGATGAAAGTTTAATTCAACAGTAAAAAAAATGTGATTATTCTCCACATTCTTCATAGCAAGATATTAACTAACGCATTAAAACGATAGTATAGTTTATGTATGATCTTTTATCTTTTAACAACAGTCAATAATTAAATAAATATCAACAAACTGCCATGGGCTCAAAGGTTGCTGGTTCAACCACTGGAATTAAGGTTTAAAAGCAGCTCTTCGCAATACGAGTTCTGTGGACCAAAACATCGTTGCAGTTACGTTGGAAAGTGCGCAATTCAGGTTTGACCAACTGTCAATAGCGCCAGCTGTCAGCTGTCAGCTAGGCGAAGAGCTGCCCTCACCATAGGCTAATCGGGTTAAATTAGGGTTAGCCGGCAATTTCGGGTTTACAACCCGAAATCATTAAAAAGCGGGGACCCGTCGAATTAAAGAACCAGGTAGAAAGAAGTCATTACTCGTCTTGATGAAAAATTCGTCCCCGAATTCACCGTTACTAAAAAGGTAATCATTATAAATGTACCCCTCGGAAACGCAGCTAATGGAGCTTTTCATACTTTATTGTCGTAATTAAAACTCTTAAAGTATTATGGTATATTATAAGGAATACATCGAATCAACGAACCGTTCAAATGTAGCGATATTATTCAAAATTCTAAATAAGCAGCTCAATTTAAACGTTATCCTTGCTATCCTAATTTGGGAAATGTCTCCAGAAGATGGCAAGGAAATGTGATGTAATCAACGTGAATAATGACTCGAAGCAGAGCACAGCAATAGAGATAAGATAAGCCACGGATATTAACAAATTATTTACTTTAACATGAGTTATTCTCATCTTGATTGAAATTTCGTTTTAAATGCATTGTTTTAGGGTTTTCTTCCTGAGCCAGGCCTGTGTTCAGGGAGTTTGTTTGATTCTCAATGTTCTGTACCGTTAGTTTTTTCTATTTATTTGTGGTTTTTGAGAGAAACCCACCTCACAGGCGCTGCACATCTTAGCCAGAACATTCTTTATTCTCAACAGTTGTTAGTTGCTCCCTACTCGCATTCTTGCGCAAACGCTGCAAGCCCGCCTTGTCAGTTACAAGACCTGTCCATGATATTTCGAACAGGGGGTCATGTACAACACGAATATTTTTAACTCAGAACGTCACTGGAGATCCAGTTTGCCAAAAACGGAGAACAGATAAAACTTGAACCAAATTCCATCACGCTATCGTCCGTATCTAGCTTTAGGGGGTTCGGTGGCTTCCAGCAAAGCAGAATGTAGGAATTAGCATTCGATCGCTATTTAGCAGCGCCGAGCGCCCGACCCGGCACTCGGACTCGGGCTCGGACGTGCACGAGTGCGGTATAATCTGTACGTGGCCAGTAGTGCAGCCGGAGTGTGCATCGAGCGATCGTTTTACAATAAAGAAGAACCTGAAATCGAAAACTTAAACGGATCAGTCGATGCGATGCGAGATCACGCGATTCGCAATAAATGCCTAATGACGCAGACTGCACATCAGGTGAATGACTCCGCACTGCGATAGAACATGATCTCGTATTATCTCCGGAGCGGTCGGCGGAGGTCGCCATCGGCAACAACAAACGCATAATGACCGCAGTATTATCCCACAAGATGAACGTAAAAAAATAAGCGCGCAAAACAACAGACTCTAGACACGAGAGAGCGGGGCGGTTCGTATAACCGAACGAGATGCAGCGAACCAAAAATGCATCGCACAAAAAGGCGAATTATTTTTTGGCCCGCAGATAATGTGTGGATGCTGGGGATGGGAGTGCGTGCTGGAGCGACAGCTGCGGAATAACAAAGGAAGAGAGGACCACGGATCTCTTATTGAAGCCACCATTCACTTCACTCAGAATGGAGCTTTTGTCACGAAAGCCACGCAGAATAATGATCCGAAACGCGACCGAATGGGGGCAAACCGTTTCGAGATGTACGAGTATTCCGTTTACTTTTTCAATGAAATTAAATGTATAATAATCATCGAAGATTACAGACCCAGCTTGCCTTCATAACAATAAGAAAATACACAAATACTCTTCAGCATACAACTCAAATAATTCTGAGGCACCCATTAACATGCATAACATTTTCACACAGATACTTCAGAAGTATTGTATTGCATAGAGAATGGAAATTAGACATTTTAATCACAAACGATGACAAGCGTGAACAAGCATCATTTATCAATGGACAAAATCTCTATCAAACTTATATCAATATTGTGTAGACATACTACATTTATCCTAAGCAAATGATTAATAGGTATGCAATACTCATTCTTTTGCATTCTATATTTACATGCTAATAATACTCGTAAATGTATGTAAATCTGGACGCGTTTTTACTTCAACATTGCGAGAGACGATTGAATTAAAATTAAGTTTATTTATATAAAATTACTCATATTAAAATAAGGTGTTTTTTTTATCATTTCCAGATATTTTTTCAACAGGTAAACACAATGCTTCCAATCCTGAACTACTTCAAACTTAATGATACTTAAGGCTCCTTTCAAATCCCTCGTGTAAATGATGTTCCGTGGAGGGGAGTTGATAACGATTTCCCCCTTCGTGTTTCGGAATTCGGTTCGCACAGAGTCGCGGGTACCCGGAGCACATGTCGCCTAAAGAGGTGCTATTGCAAGGACCATCGGTCCCTGGTGTACGGGACCACCTGCCCGACAGCTGCCGTCCTGGCCGGGCCGACACCTGCCGGGCCCCGTAGCAATCGGCCACGGCGCGGCGCACCTCTCGCGTTACCTGGTGCCCTGGCACCCTGGCACCTCTTGGTAGACCGTGTAATGAGAATGAGCGAAATTGAGCGAAAAAATTAGTGTGCGGTATTTTAATAAACAGAACAGGCAGGTGGTAGCGACGACTGCGCGACAAACCGCAATAATTCTCCGAGAGAATCGGAATACGGCAATACAATCTTGGAAAAATGCACAGTAGCTTAAAAATATAAAAAAGTTAAATGCATCATTATTATTTGACCACAAATTGGAGAGAAAAAATACGCTAATGCAGTTGGAAATGGAAAAAAAATATATTTTAACATTCTGGATCAAACATGTTGACGAATATAAAATACATGCAAAATTGAAGTCGATCCCATAAATCAGGACTTCCGGTTTCATGATCTCAACTAACTTACAAAAAAACAAGATGGAATAAAAAACTCCTAAAGATCATATAATTTATTTTTTCGGATTACTCATTTTCTTGACATTTTCGTCATTACTGATCTGCACACAGAGTCCTATCTTCAAGCTCTACTTTATTATTTTATCCGCCATTTACTTCCATGTACCAACTACATTAATCTCTAGAATCTAGTTTCCCACTCGTCAGGTTTCTTACATTGTGCCAATGTTACTTCTATTCATTAACTTATATTGTTCCACTTTTTCTTCGGTTACTTTGTGATTCATTTCTATGAAATTCTATTTTATTTTATTTGTCCTATGACCACAACATATTAATTAATCCATTCAACAAATTTCGATTATATGCTAGTCATGATCACAGATTTTAAAAGGATCGGGAGGATTAACTAAATAATTATTGAGTGGTTACAGACAGAAAATAAAACAGAATTATATATTTTTTGTCTTAAACTTCCAGTGGTTTGGTTTAGTACTGGTCCCATTGTGGATTTGTAAAATATGACCTTCAGCTTGGTAGGCAAAATTGCCTTTGCAAAAATCTTGCGATCAAAAAATTCATCGCAAGAGTCTGTCATCAAGTATCTTCAGTTAATAAAGATTGTTTAAAACAAACATAAACAATTTTAAGCTTCATTAAAAACGCTCACATAAATAGCACGTAAAGTTCTCATTAAATTATTTGCATTTTATTTTACGTGATAATTTTGAAGTTAACAGATGTGTCCGTAATAAATTTGCAATAATAAATATTAAAACTGATTCACGAAAAAGCACGCTACCTAATTAACACTTTGAGAAGACCATACGCGAATGTGAAATGAACGATTTCACATTCAGTATACGTGAAGTACGAACATAATATAAATTCACTTTTGCGCAAAAACCTGAATGGCCATACAATCGATAACGTAAATCGTATTGAGCATTTATTCTGTCAATATACAACATATTTCATCAGTAATTATACACCCGAGACATAAAAAATACATCTGAAAATGATAACCAATCCGTCCAAGATGCTCAGTCTGTGCTCATGGCTGAGCACCGTGATCGTTAAACATTTCACTACACGAACCATAGTTCATCATTCGCAGTCAGTAGTCGTGGCAGGAAACGTTAGATGAAGATCTAAATTATTGTTAACCTATTTTTATTATTAACATGGATAAGTTATACAGCGTTGTTTTCATGAGTAAATCATCTCAAGGGCCATTTTTGTTACTTTTCAGGGAATGATATTTTTAAAAAGGTGTTTTGAACAGCCTCTAAAAATTATCACAAACTGTTTCGCATCGACGCCAGAAGAGCATTCCAGGCTTTCGGCCCCACCACTGAGAATTCTCGCACTTTTATCTTCTTGGTTCCGTAATCCTTCCCACAACCGTCGAGGAGCGTACGTCGCCGGTCATCCAGAGAATCGGGAACTCACAATTCCTTAAGTAAGAATTTTAATGAATCTATATGTTGAATTTTATCAGTAATTACTTTGTGGCAATTTATTTAAAAAAATAAACATATTTTTACTTTGTCTAATACCATTTATTGGTTTTAAAAAAAATCAATGCGTTTCGAGCTCTTCGCCGACTCATCATCGAGAATTCTAAACCTTATAAGTTCATTTTTACTACTCCATAAGTATCGCCATACGAGTACGAGTATATGCCAAATTCAAATATTATAACCATATGCAAAAGTTAGTCTTTCAAGTTGCAGGGTGTGAGGCAGGAATGTTCAGAAGAATGTAATGAGCAAGGAAATTAAAATAGTTAACGTGATTCAAGAAGAAACTTCAGCACTTTTTGTCTGTGGTATGAGCGTACCTAATCTTAGATCAATGCTCGCAATAACCGTCAACCAAACTAACATTACGGTGTTAATCGCTGACGTTCTCGGAGGACATGGACATGCACACAATAAACATAAGTAAAAATCCTTTATTTATTACGAAATTCAGCCGAATGTAATAATCGGCATCATTAACAATAAATAGACGCAAATCACACAATAAAATGTGTCATATGTGAGAACACAAATACTCACCAAATCATCGGGTAATATCGCTGCTTATTTATAATAATGATTATATTTTGTTTAAACTAATGATTATCGATTCGACTAAATGAATAGTATTATGGAAATCCGATCATCGATTATACTAATAATTAATTATTAAATCAGCGCCACATAACATCCTTATTATATTCTCGTAACTTGATAAGTTATTACAATATACTCGTAAGTACTATTAGCAAAATGTTGTGATAAAAGAAACACGTCAAGTATTATGCAAAAACCTTAATGGTGTTTTTAAACGGATAAACAGATAACATTATGTCTGATCTGTACGGACAGAAATGTCTGGAACAAGTAAATAATTTTAATTACCTGGCAGCAAATTTCGATAAAATATACTTATTAAGTTATTATCCCTTCATGAATACTGGGCTATATATTGATTCTAAACTATAATGAATCTGACTGAATTAGTATATCTTATAGTTGCTAGTGTATTTTTTCTGCCGAAGAAAAGAGCTTCAATCGTGTGAATTCAACAACAGACAACCGATACTTATGAGTATATCGAAACCGTGACGACTTGACATATAGTTATACTTGATTCTAGCCGAAATGTCAAAATTACAATTAAAGAGATTTATACTTTTACATAAAACGTATTCCAAAACTGAGAAAACTTGAATTGCTCTTTGTTATATTGCTCTGATTATTTGTTGAGAGGCAGCCACTGACTGCAGTGGCGTAGATGCACGCTATAAAGAGAGGGTCAGCTCTACACCGCGCCGTGTTAGAAGCACAGCACAGTGTAGAGGCATTTTAGAATGCCCGTTGCCTTCAGCGACGCCAAAATAAAAATGTTAAAACCCGGCCAATTCATAAATTCAATCATGACATTCAAGGTGATTTTTTCAAAATGAAATTCTTTGTTGTCTGCGGTAGTGGCGATTCATCTGACAAGTTTAAAGGGGAATATATGCGAGAACGCTCCGGTCCAGAATGCCTCCGGACCATTGTTCTCGGATGTTAGTCGGACGAGAGACTCCTTCGGAGGCTTCGACGTTCGGCTCTCTCGAAAGTATATTAATGGTAGTCTTGACCACGGATGCCAAACACTGGTGACATACTGACGTTATTTAATATTCAATATTGACAAAGCGCACGTGACCGAAATGTACAAATCATTTTTAGGGTTATAGAAGGCTGTCTACGATGTACCGGAGCACCGCCCGTCAGACACTTAACATACTTTCGAGCTTGAAAGGGCGTTCGATCGTACGAGTATACTGAAAGTTTTAGACTGATGCGAGATATAATTAAAATTGAGACCCAACAAAACGAGACAAGCGAATGGATAACCGTATCGCTGATCAAATTAATTATTGCTTTAGAGTTTGCGAAGCTCCCATTATTTTTCCTCGCCGACAGATCGACTATATATCACGCCGCTGAGGAGGTGATAATGATCACAAACGGACCAAAAGATTGATAAAAAAATTGTTCCGAACATTAATATTATGTATTTGACCAAAAAAACTTCAACACGATAATCAAATTAGCCAAATTCAAAGAAGTCGGGTCCAGTATTTTTTATGTGTATCAAAAATGGAAACAAGACCCGACAGAGGTCTCGTGATGTCAGAAGTGGTCTATTTTAAAACGCTGTATATTTGCAACTGATTGGGACCCAATAAAATGATACGGTAATGATATGATTGAACTCCACAGAACGAGAAGAATGGTTATGCTAATACAAAATGGCAAATCCTTTTTGTGATCGAAGAGGGTTTCCAAATTCATTAGGTCTGATGAAATTATATACGATTCTCCTAACAAGGATTGAATGATCTTAAAAAGGACAAATAGATTGAATGAAACCTCACAAATGATTAACAAAAAAAGTACAATACCTGAAAAATGAAAAGAAAAAGATCGTACATTAATCTTACCAAAAACTACAATGCGAAAATATATAACTAATGGATCTGAATGTTAAAATGATTTTAATTGAAATTGAAACAAGCGATTACAGGCATCTTGGAGGAACAACTCCATGAAGATGTAAACAGAAGAAAAAAAAGCGAAGGAGTAAAATAAGAACAGAAGAAGAATTAATATATCGATACTATAAGAGTTTTTAAGACGATATCGAGTGCAATGGTTTTATTGCGAAATACAACCGAATATAATAATCGGAATACAATAAATAGACGTGAATCACGCAATAAAATGTGTCAGATGTAATAGAAATGAATATCAGATAACGGAAACAACTAGTTTTTTTTTATTTTTATTTTATACTACACATGAGACACCACGACACCACCATCCGTGTGGGTCTGTAACATATTGTACAATTGCACATGTAAATGCTGTATAGCAGTCGGAGGAGAGATTGAAAACCTGGATATTCAGTTCTAGTCACGAAACATGGCTAAATCCATTTCACGTGACTTACAATACTGGACGCTGGTATTGCTCTAGGACGATACAAGATTTATCACTCTTTTCCAGTTCAGAGTGAATATATGGTTTTGAAATGCATTTTTTTGTTTCACTGTTTTTGATTTTTTAAGTATATATTTATTCATATATTTAAAACTTGAATAGAAAAATGCATTTTTAAATACATTTTTATTTCATTCCGGCGGGATTCGAACCCGCTCCAGCGTACCTCCAACGCTTTAGTCAAGTGCCTTTAACCACTCGACCATGAGACCGACTAGTTGCACTATTTACAAAACGATGCCTCTGATTTTTAAAAAGAAAGAGAGTCACAAATGATATACGATCGAACAATCAGAGACCTGATTAAACAGACGAAAGAAAGAGAGACCGATATAAAACCGACAACGAAAGACGACCACGAAAGTTTAGTTCTAGTCTAATATATGTATTCAAATTCAAATGAAGTTACACCTCGTTCTCTGTGTAGTAGAACAAGTGGGTTACCCGAGTTTGGGACACGATAAGGCGAGACGTAGTGACAATGGGAAGTTTCGGAGACCATTCCTCCAAGTTTGAAACACACGTGCCGCGTACATTACCGTGATGCGGCACGCATGCTTAGCAGGTGCTGGAGAGGAGAATCACCGAACACCGAGTACCTACTACAGAGTACCGATCACCGGTCACCGATCACCGGTGACAGAAGCAGCAACAAATTATTGAGGCACTGCGAGCGTGGGACAAGAATTACAAATGTGTCCATTCAATTCATATTTGATTCCTGAAATGTCAAATGTATCTAACCCTGAAGCTACCGACTAGTTTAAACGATCCCAAAAGAGCAATGAATCAAAGACTACTCGTAGCTTATGTGTTCCTAAGTACGGTTTAAATATAAGCTTGAAAATGGTTCAATGGTTAAAAGTTACAATGATAATAGACAAAGTTAGACAAATGAACTCTCAAAAATAGTACCGATCGATAATTCGGCGATCACGATTAATTCATTAAGTGTAGTATTATAGTCTTCACGTATGACTCGTACTAATTCTTTATTTTCTTATTGTTATCTTCTTCAGCTATGGAGATGAGATTCGTAAGAATGGAGATGAAATCGTTAAGAATAGAGATAAGAATATGCAGAAAGACCCTGCAAACGACGAAAGTAATACTAAAAGTTTTAAGAATCGATTTATAAGTTCAGTGTATGAAGAGATGCATGAATGTGGCGGAGGCGAGAAATGTAAGTCAGGAAACAAATATGTTTGTATGTATCTTCATTTCTTCACCTTTACACGAGCATAACATTACCGGTGATTATATAAGTTTTGATAAAATACGATACCAATTGTTCCACATCTAAAGATACAGATGTACATCAGTTCTTACAACTGTCATGTGGTGGGAAATTTGATTGACCCTCTATTTTGATAAAATAGTAAAGGTAGAAATAAATTTGGAGATTTGCTACTTGATAGAGACCGATCGAAGCTTCGGTTTCGGCTAGTTACGGCCAAAAATATTAGTTTCGGTTTCGGCCAAAAAAAACGGCCGAAACATTCGGCTCAGTCGAAACTAGCATTTGTGAGTTTGACGCGATGACCCATAACGGATTTAGTGGGACTTGTCATCTTAGCGATTATATATCATATTTCATAGTTATTATTTTACGATTGCTGTGATTAATCCTTCAAATTAATTGCTCTTTCGGTACATTTTGTGAACTCGAATCCATATCATACTGCTAAGAAAAGCAGTGTTGAAGTATATTTTTATTCCATCTTACAAAGTTAGAAAAAATGCTTGTTTCAGTGTATCAACTAAATATATTAAAAATAACTAAATTTTAACTTAACACGCGTTTCTGTTCCGGCCGAAATTAATAAAGGGGCAAATATTCGGTTATGATTTCGGTTGAAAATCGTGTTTCGGTCGAACACTACTACTTGAGCAAGAAGGGATCCAAAGGGATGGAAAAGATCGTCAAAGCAGTTGACATTCTGCTGAAAAAAAACAGCTGATAATGACAATGTCCAGGTGAACGTCGGAAGTACATTTTCGCAGCATGTGTTTTGCGATGGGAAGCTTTGTTTTAATCAGCGGCGCTCGTGATTTGTAAACCCGACTGTAGTGTTTGTCGTTAAACTACGACATCGCTTGTTTTGCATGTTAAATATTTTGAGAGGACGCACCCGAGAAGAATAGGCTATCAGCGGAGTGTTCATTCCATTCATTCACGTGAAAACAACGCGGCGGCCGAAACAGGAAATCGAATAAATTATCCGGTATGGCAATTATTCTCGAGGAGAGATTTCTGACGGCGAACTGTACCGAGAAAACATCTGCATCGTGACAAGCTTTTGCGCCACCAGTCAACAGCCCTTTTGTCCTGGCAATTACTCGCAAATAGAATTGGCAAGCAATCCGAAAGGAAATACTAATAAATTAATTAACAGAGTTCAGGCGCCACCATTCCTACTAGCTACCACATTAGGATTCTTCTCTCCTGGATTTTAAGTATCAATTAATAGCATGGACAATACAATATCATCATTACATTGTTTTTAGGCTGATTAATGATAAATATTGAATCTTACTCATATTGTATTATTGTACACTTCAATACAATACAAATCAAATCAAAATCAAATCAGTTTATTTATAAAGCGCCATTTAGTAAAATAATTTCACCGCAAGGGCGCTGTACGTATTGTACTTAAAATATTTTATTAAAAGAATTGATACATATTAATATAACATTGTAATATCATGTAGGAATATATTATTATAAAATAGAATATATATTTATACTAAAACACAATTTATGGGTTGAAATTATACAGTTATGGAGAAAAGAGAGTAATTATGAATACAATAACTAATCAGGCTGTTTCCCCATAGGGATAGGCAGAGAGGATCGAACGCCACTCTATCCTATTCTGTCATATAGTTGTTGTCTCGCTTACGATCACACATCTCCTCATGCACGCTCTGCGATTGTTACGACTGCGGACAGAGTCATCTACCAATACTTGGTTGATCTAATCCTTCAACATTTGCGTCATAGATCTCCCACTACTCTCTCTGCACCCATTCGCTCTATATGATCAAACCATCTCGATACATTTTTTTTCCATTATATTAATCACGCTCACCCATGCTCCGCATTCTATTGTACACCTAAACCATTTTAAAAGTATGCTCTGCATATGAGGTCCGGAGTTAGATAAGGATAGGAGTGATAAATAAATAGGGTTATGAGACTAGGGAGAGTTGCACCCAGAAACAGAAAAATTTTGAATACCCATCCATATTTATTGATTGTCAATTATTTAGAAACTAAATAAAACAATACTAAGTAGCTTTGTTGCAATCACTTTATTT
>JAPMAF010001113.1:0-11840 GCA_026537445.1 Silvatares holzenthali
ACGGGTGACATTAATTATAGTTTTTGCATGTGTTTTTTTATTTATTCAAAATATACCCGTCCCGAAAGGGTTAATAAGATTTTACATGTTACGGTCAATCGCTGACTTGAAAAACTTCAAAAACAATAATTTTATAAATCACGCTCGCACTCTCTTCACATTCTTTTTTGCTCGTTTTTTATTTCGAGAATAAAATGTAGTTTAATTATTTTGCCAGTCTACAGAAATGTATTTTCATTGACATAAACTAAAAGAATCGCCATATGAATCAGTAAGTAAAAAAAAAAAACAAATTAACGCCATCTTTTGTCATAGTATAGAGGCTCCATAAATAAACAAAACAAAATGGTAAAAAATAACTCATCGCTTGGTTGGGCGTTATTGGCCCATTGTCGGCGACATGCAGTTAAGAACTAAGCCACAATATTTAAATTATCATCATAAGGAGTCTTTGTCGTTCTCAAAAGCAGCGATAAAAGGAAAATAAAAGCCATCATTTATCAAAAAGAAATCACGATCCATAACCAATCATTCATAAGATAATCGATAAAAAAAATTCGAGGATGCAATGGAGAAAGGGGATACAAATGCTCTAAGGAGAATATTTGAATATATATAGTAATGTTGTCACTCACCCGAGTTTCTGCAGCCAATATATACCCCTTTGAATGCGCTTTGACCAAATCTATCGAAGTCTCCTTGGTTGGATCAACTACAAGTCGTCCAGCGATCGGGTCGACGAGCTTCGCCGTAATAGCTTGCTGAAGCGGCACGATATGACCATCTTCCGGGTCTTTCACGACTGTACTCGACGGATCTACAATCCCTTGCTCGATGCAATCAGTTAGAGTCAATCTCTTACGATCGATCACGCTGGTCGTTATGAACGGATCGCTGAACCCTCCCGTTGTAGGATTGTATATTCCAAACTCCAGACATTCACTGAGAGTGAAGCATCGCTTCGGAGTTATGAGCAGCCCGCTCTCGAGTGCCGCCGGCAGAGAGTGCAACTTGGAGGTCTCCGTATCTAGAATGTTTCCTTTCTCGGCGTCCATCAGCCCCTTTCTGAACGCTTCCGGAAGTTTGACCAGCTTCTTCTTGAGATTATCTTTAATGAGTGCCGTATCCGAATCGACGTGTCCCAAAATGGCCGCGTCCTTCACGGACATCACCTCGTTGGTTTGTGGATTCGTGAACTTTGCGGCCTGCACGTCCAACAGTTTCATTTCGATCGCTTGTTCGAACGTGAGAGGTTCGTGGGTGTACACGATCAGGCCGTTCTCGAACACTACGCAAACCGACTTCGAGCGTCCCGATTGAGGATCGAAAGCGGCCTTGCTGTTAAGGTCGACTGTGCCTTCTTCGATAGCGTAACGCAAAGCCCTAAATTTGCCCGATTGCGGATCTTTAACGACAGCCGTGTTAGGATCTATGAATTCGAAACGGATCGCTTCATCGAGTGTGAATTCGCGGAGAATCGGTTCTTTGTCTCTCGTGTAATCTATAGAAGTCCGTCTGATACCCCGGGAAGATGTTAAAGGTTTCAAAATAGTAACCAAGTGTCCTTTATCCAGAGCCACATCTAAGTTGTAAGCTCTCTTCATTTTAGAATCTAAAACCCTTCCTTTGGTCACGTCTATATCACCATTATCAATTGCGACCACTAATGATTTTAATTTATTGGTCACGGGATCTTTTAGCGCAGTCGTATCAGGATCGATCAATCCAGATGTGATCGCTGCGTTGAGGTCTAAGAATTCTCCAGTCGCTGGATCTACAAATTTTCCTGTATCAGGTCTAAATAGTCCATTCTTCACCGCTTCTTCAATGGAGAGGAGTTTGCTACTTGTAACGACAAGACCTCTGAGCTTCGCGTCAATCAGATTGATAGAATTACCGTTAGGCAAATTGTAACAACTGGCGTTCTCATCAATAATGTTGCCTTTGATAGCTTCGGGCAGTTTGACATATTTGCTAGCCTGGATGTTTTTAACCAGCGACGTTTCTGGACTGATCAAATCTTCCGTGATGGATTCTTTGAGAGTCAATGGCCTTTCAGTAACGGGATGTTTAAATTTGGACTTGACCGGATCATAGAAGTCCATGGCTAATGCGTCATACAGTGAGAAACCTGCACCTTCAATATCTACAATCAAACCCAAATCCATAGCTTTGTTCAATGTGATTGACACATCCGAATTAGGTTCAGTAAACATGCCGCTTCTCCGATCGATAATACCGGTCCTACATGCTTCAGCTAAAGTCAAAGGTTTCTCAGATTTTTTATCGAAAAAGCACAAATATTTCGGATTTATAATGTATTTCCTAATAGCTTCGTGTAGAGTTATTTTCCTGCTAGAAACTGGATCTACAAACTTGCCGGATTTCTCATCGTATAAACCTTGATGGATAGCTCTTTGTAGGGAAATACTAGCTTTACTATCGACGAGAAGTCCTACTTCGAAAGCTTCCTTGATTGTCAATTCGTTGTTATCTCTATTGATGTCCTTAACCTTTCCTGTGTTACTGTCAACTACACCGGTTGCTAACGATTCAGGCAGTGATATCTTCTTCCAGCTGCCTGATCTGATGTCTTTAACATGCACTGAATCAGGGTCGATTAATTTCATTTTAATAGCTTCAGCAAGATGATGTTTCTTTCCGGTGTTCGGATCCATGAATAATCCTGTCTTTTCATCATAAATACCCTTTGCTACGGCTTCACTAAGTGACATTGGTTTACGAACCTCTATCAGCACTCCACGCTCGAACGCTTCCTGGAAATCAATCTTTTCTCTATCGCCTAAAACGACAGTTCCTGATCTAACATCTACTAAACCTCTATCTACCGCAAATTCGAATGGAAGCACTCTACCGTCTACGTTAACAAGTGTTGACTGAGGATCTAAAATACCTTTTTTCAATGCTCTATCCGTAGCCAACTTTTCTCTGCTTTCAGGATGG
Source organism: Silvatares holzenthali (assembly GCA_026537445.1). NCBI lineage: Eukaryota > Metazoa > Arthropoda > Insecta > Trichoptera > Pisuliidae > Silvatares > Silvatares holzenthali. The sequence goes on from JAPMAF010001113.1 coordinate 2,965, forward strand.
GTGAACTTCCCAGATTTCGGATCGTAGAATCCTTTGAAAACGGCTTCTGGTAGACTGAATTTACGCTTAGCGGGAATGATCAAACCACGTTCGGAAGCATCGACAAATGTTATTTCATCGCCTTTAAGAGGATCTGTTGCCTTTCCAAGTTTGGAATCAATTATGCCTGTCTTGATGGCATCGCTTAAGGTAATGATATCTCCAGTTTTAGAATTCTTAACGGTCAGAACGTCGGGATCGATTTCGCCTTTCTTGATTGCGTCATCGAGAGTTTTCGTAGCTGAATCGATCGTTAAAAGACCAGAGTCTGGATCGTAGCAGCCTTGAACCAAGCCCTCTTGCAACGACCATGGTTTTCTATCGCTCAAAAGATATCCTTTCTCATTGGCAACATCGAGAGTCATAACCGGATTGGTAATGATTCCAGTATCATCATTCAACAATCCTACTTTGATAGCGTCAGTTACGGAAATCAATTTGTCCTGCTGATCATCTTTGATTTTAACAGAATCTACTTCGACCAATTTATTAGCAATGGCTTCTTTGATTTTGACTTCGCTTCCTGAACGAGGATCAAGAATCTTTCCTGTGACAGAATGATAATAACCCTTCTCGATAATATCCACCATCGACCATCTGAACTGCTTAGTTTTAACGTACCCTCTTTGGTAAGCTACATCTAACGTTATCAAGTTACCTTCTTTAGTATCTCGCAATTTCCCCGTATCGGAATTGACTAGTTTCGTTGTTAAAGCATCTTCAAGAGTAACAAATGCATCTGCTCTCGTATCCTTCACCTCTGATATTGTCGGATGAAGTATCCACCTATCTACAGCTTCGTCGATCGTAACTTTCTGATCTGTGGAAACATCTTTGATTTTACCTGTCCCGGGATCGTATAGATTCATTTTGATGACGGCTTCTAAGGATACTGGTCGCCTAGTCGTCACAGTCAAAAGGCCGTTCAAGAATGCTATCTTCAGTTCTATTTGACGTTTGGTTTCAACATCAATAATAACACCGTGATAGAGATCAACGAAACCGAGCTCGATAGCTTCGGTCAACGTTATGATTTCGTTGTTTGTCGGATTCCTCATTGATATTGTGTCGGGATCTATCAGTTTCAAACGAATTGCTTCGGCGAGAGAATATACTTCTCCTGTAGCGGGATCTCTGTATTCTGCTGTGTTTTTATCGAAAGCTCCCGAGACCAAAGCATTCTCAAAGCTAACGGGTTCACTGACAGCTAAAAGACTCGATTGTCCATCGACTACCCAACCGCGATCGATGCAATCGAAGAACGAAACTCTTTTACCAGATTTAGGATCTACCATGTGACCGGTGTTTTTGTCTATCAATGGAATTGCAATAGCTTCTTCGAGAGGATAAAATTGTTCCGCTTTATCGTTGAGATCTTGTACGAACAAATCTTGGGGATCATACACAGAATAGATCATATCTATGAACGATATCTTTGCGCCAGTACGAGGATCTAAGAATATTTGCCGTTCGGGGTCATAAAATCCGTATTGAGCCAGAATTTCTGGTGACAGTTCTTTGAACGAAATAGATTTTGGCCTTTCGGTAACAAGAGATATGCAGTTCTTAGATACAATATCCACAACATTGAGAGGACTTATTTCGCCCTGGTCTAGAGCATCTTGAATGGTGAGCACAGATTCTTGTCCATTCACTAAAATTCTGCAAACTTTAGGCTCAATCTTACGCTGGCTGATTGCATCCCCGAGAGGCAACCGTTCGTAAACGATTTCAGACTCTGTCGCGTGAACTGTTGTGTATTTCTCAGATGGGACGGTTTCTATTATCGGAGACTTTTCCCTAATCGGTGAAATGCGATCCTCCGACTCTGATATTTCAACTGAATCAAATTCAGTGACCTTACCTTCATCTTTGGGTTTCTTCTCTTTTGTATCTGTAATGTATTTGGGATCTTGCTCACGTATAGGGCTGGTTATGGAACTGGTAACCAATATTTCTTCTTGAACATTTACAGATTCCAGAATTTCAGAAATCGGCCTATCCGGTTTGATTTTCTGTTCGGGAATAACACATTCCTCCTGGGGTGTTTCTTCCTTTGCGGATTTAGGCTTCCTCGGAGGTACTGCGGGTGCTGGATCTACTTTGCCCTTTGGTGTTGTTGAAGTAACAACAGTGGTGGTTGTTACTGTTGATTTACTTGGCGTTTCTTCTTTATCGGGTGACTTTTTAGTCAAGGTCTTGATACCTTTAGCGATCGCCATTCCTGCCAATACAGGAGATGCTACCACAGCTAAAATACCCATCTTAGCTGCGTTCTTAATATCGACAGACTTCCCTGTCGATTTGTCTTTAACTTTACCGGTCTTCGGATCGATCAAACCTTTCTTCAAAGCATCTTTTAACGTGACTTGGTTACCAGACTGAACGTCGTAAACTACAGAGTTCGGATCGATCAACTTCTTTTCCAAAGCTTCTTTGAACGTATAGGATTTCTTGGGATTATTTGGATCTTTGAACTTGCAAGTCTTCTCATCATAAAGCGTCTCATATGCTTCAATCAAGGTCAAATATTCTGTTTTTATTTCTACAATTTCAGTGTACTCTGCGGCCTCTACAGGTTTCGGTGCGATTGAAGTATCTAAAATACCTTGAGATATCGCTTCCGTGATAGTCATGCATTCCCCTGTATCTGCATTGTTATACGTTCCAGTCTGCATATCCACTAAGCCTTGCTTGACAGCATCTTCGAAGTTGACCTTTACTTCCTTCGATGTGAAATGTTCCTTGCTCGTCTTTTCATCTTTAATAATACCTCTCTGTCTCGCTTCTTCAATCGATATAACCTTTCCAGTTTCTAAGTTTTTGACTTCATTAGCGCTCAACAGTACATAACCGGATAAAATTTCGATCATTTTCGTTGTGATCGTATGGTGGGACGTGATAGTTTCAGTAACAGATGTGACTCCTCCCGTTGTCTCAAATGATACCATCTCTTCCAGCGGCTTAACAACCAACAAACCCTGTTCAACTGCCTGTGATATTGGAATGATCTCGTTAGTCTTTGGGTTTTTAAATGTCCCCTTCTCGGAATCGATCAGATTGCTATCCAGAGCTTCAGCAATTTGTACCGCGTCCTTGCTCACAGGGAAAGGTATCGCCATTATGAAGTTGTCTTTGATAGCGTCTTCGATCGGTGTTTTAACTCCTGTGAGAGGATGGATAATATGCTTGGTCTCTGCGTCAACCAATCCTCGTTGAACAGCAACAGGGAGAGTCATACCCGCCGGAGGGATATCCTCAATAGGTGACTTGCTTTGAGGTTCTTTATCGAAAACGTTAACCCCTACAGCTGAAAGTAAATCCATGCTGCCGCTCCTAGTTTTGACCAGCGATTTATTTTCATCTACATTACCCTTGACGATTGCCTGCTGCAATGTCACTTTGCGCCCTTCAGGATCTACAAGTTTCGATAACGGATCCACAATGTCGCAAACTATAGCTTCACGTAGTGACAAATGATCTCCAGTCTCAGGATGGATAATCTTGCAAGTTTCCGCCGCAATCAAACCTTGCTCAGCCAGTTTGGGAACGGATAAACTCTGCGCTAGCGGAATGAGAATCTGATTAGTGCCGTCAGGATCTAAGACTCCTCTTTCGATAGCTTCGTTGATGCTCAACACATCGCCTCTTTGAGGATCAACAATAGCTCCTTTGTCTCCATCTACCTGCTTATTCAGAACAGCTTCAGAAATGGTTATTCTTTCGCCTGTTGGCGATATGAAGTTGTCTCTTTTGTCTAATATCTCAGCTGTTTCGTCATCGATCATACCTTTCTCGACAGCTTCTCTTGGACTAACAACCTTCTTTCTCATTTTTTGTAAAACAACAGGCTTTCCAGTCTTTTCTGGACTGAGATCGAACGATCGAGCACTTCCAATTGTCACTTTGAATTTAGGTTCTGTCGTAATTCTTGTTCGAGTCAACTCCGCTTCGGAAAGCGTTTTCGGGGAATCTACATACGAAGTTGTGACTGTGCCAACTTTCTTATTTGAATCCATGAATTCTACAAGCTGTTGCGCATACTCTGGAGTAACTAAGCCTTTCTCAACAGCTTCTTGTAAATTGATCTCTTTACCAGAGTTTGGATCTTTTACGATGATGGTTTTAGTTACGCTTTCAGTTGATACTTTAACAATGCTCTCAGGGAGAACTTGCTCTGTAACATCGCCTTGTTGACTCAATATATTCTCCATTGTTTCGTTATCAATCAACCCTTGCGATAACGCTTGCTCCAAGGGTATTTGTTCCTTCGTTTTAGGATCTGTGACATACAACTTCCTCACAACCTTAATGGTTGTATTCCTCTCCGAGTTCAAAAACTCTTCTATCTCTTCCGGTTTAATTGAACCAGATTCCAACGCTTGTCTAACAGTGATCTGCTTACCGGTATCAGGATCTGTTATGATAATCTTTGAATCTATGTCTTCCGTTAAAACTGAAGTGAAATGCTGTGGCGATGTTCTCTTAAACTCTTCAGCTTGTTCATACTTCTTGAGAGTTTCTTTGTCTACTAACCCTCTTTCATACGCAACTTCCATTGGTAATTTCTCTCCCGTTTTAGGATCTACAACCATCGTACTCTTGATGACTTGTATAGCTTTAGCTCCAGCTACAAGAGGTGCTCCAATAACAGCAAGAACGCCAAATTTAGCAGCATCAACAATGCTGATTTTCCTACCTGATTTATCAACATAATCACCTGTTTTTTCATCTATGACACCTTTGGTAATTGCCTCTTTGACTGTCATTTCTTTGCCAGTTCCCGGATCTTTAATTTTAACAATATTTGGATCTATTTTACCATCTTTAACAGCTGTTATAATATTCTCCGATTGACCTGTCTTCGTAAACAAGATCAAAGCTGTTGACGGGTCGTATATAACACCCGGAGCAACTTGGGTCGGTTCAGAATGTGAGAAATCTACATCAGAACTCTTGACTTCAGTGAAGATTGGAGGATTATTATCTAATACACTCGATACTTCAATAACATCAGGTTGTCCAGTCACTTTAGTGATTTGAATGAGCCGTTGATTCGGAGAGTCGATATCCATTCGATCTGCGAAGATAATTAGACCTCTATCGATCGCATCCTTCATTGGAATGTATTCATTTCCTTTCCTGTATTGACCTGTACTATTCAGAACACCCTTTTCGATGCTTCTCGTTAAACTGATCTCGCGTCCGTTCTTCTTCGGATCTACAACGACAGCAGATTTCGGATTTATAATCTTCAAATTGATACACTCCTCGAAGCTAACAAGTCTGTCGGTGCCGGGAATGATGAAGAGACCTGTGGAAGGATCGAACAGTTTCTGATCAATCGCTTCCGCTAAATACCAACCATCAGGCGGCAGTTCAAATACTTGCTTCTCCATTGATTTACGCTCTGATGTTATGTAATGTGTCGTAGCTGTTTTACTTGAAACCGTAGTCGTCCTAACTGTGCTGAGATCCGATGTATCCATCCGGTCTTCGGAACCCGGTCGCGAATAAACCTTTTCAACACTCTTCTGTAAGGTGATAGGATCTGGTCTAAATACTGACTCCGTGATTGACTTCGAAACGGGACTCTTTACGCCACTCACAGTTGGAGAAGGATCTTTGACAAAAGACTTCTTCGTTATTTTCAACTCGACATATTGTCCCGGAGTACTATCTTTTCTTACTACTTTATAAGAAGGGCTAACTATGCTTTCTATAGATTTACTGTCTTGGATATCTATACCTAAAAGGCCTTCGTCTAATGCTTGTTGAATGGGAATGATAGTACCTGATGTTGGATCTGTGAACGTCTGAGTGTTCTCGTCAATAAGGCCTCTTCGAACTGCTTCCGTGAATGTGATAATAGTATCGGTCCTAGCACCTAAGTTTGTGTTTGTAACTGTGACGTATCTTTTTACAGTCTTTGTGACAGTCTGGGTTGTGAGCGTTATATTGAGTAGAGAATTGAGCAATACGGCACCTTCCGGAGTTATCAAATTGACTTCTACAGCCTTATCGAGTGGCAGCGGTCGTTGGGTCTGCGGATCCATCAAATATCCCGTATGAGGATTCAGAATACCTTCAAACACAGCCTCCAACACGGTCAATTCTTCAGAATTACGGAATATGCCGACTTTACGGTTTAGCATCTCGTACACTTCCGGACGGATCGCGCCTGATTTAATGCCTTCGTCCATTGTTATGAATTTCGTGGGTTTGAAACTAACTACGATGCTGCCACCATTCTGAGGAGAAATGACACCTTTGTTCAAAGCTCTGTTGAAAGAAAGATATTCGTTTGTGTTGGGATCGCGGAATCCGTCGATATCGAACAACGACTTTTGCGAGACGGACGTTATCAAACCCCTATCTACGGCTTCAGGAATTGTGCAAATCTCGTTTGTTAAATTGTCTCTGAATCTCGTTATATCAGGGAGAACGATTCTGGAAGCGAGCGCCTCCGAGAGTGTTAGTAAGTCACCGGTTTTTGTGTTAGTAACGGATTTGACATTATCGCTATCCAATACGCCGTACGAAACGGCTTCTAAAATGTTCAATTTCGATTTCCCCAAGGGAGACGCAATCATGCCGTTTGCGTCCATCAACGAATTATCTACGACGTCCTTCAAGGACATCGGCTTACTGAGCAACCTTTTACTTTGAGCAACGCCGAATTTGAGCCGTTCTTTAGTAACGATATTGACGTATCTGCCGAGTTTAGGATTTACGATCCCTCTCTGTACAGCTTCCGTCAATGTGATTTTGCGATCGGAGACAGGATCTACTACCTCACGAACCTCCGGATCGATAAGCTGGTTCTGTATCGCGACATCCAATTGGAATTTATCACCCGAGTTCCGGTCCACAATCCAACCGGCCTCCTCTTCGACTAAACCTTGCAGGACCGCGTCCGATAAGGAGACAGCACTCGATTTGATTTTGATAATCTCGTTGTAGATCAGATATCCGCGTTCGTAAGCTTCTGACACAGTTATATAACTTCCGTCGGGCAATTTAAACAATCCTTTCTGCAAATCGACTTGACCATCGTTCATAGCGTCGGCAATACTGATCCCCTGTCCGGGAATCTGCCGTGTTTCTGTAATTACCTTTATTCTCTTTTCTGCCGGATCCGCGAATCCTTGCTCGGCATCATACAATTCTCGCTGAATCGCTTCTAGCAACGTCACTTCCTTTCCATCCTCCGTAGTTCCGCACGGCCCGACTAATCTAGCTGCCAGATTTGGATCGATCAGACCGTCTTGAGCAGCTTGTTCTATAGGGACGCTTATTCTCGTTTCTACGTCCGTGAGGATTCTTCCCGTTCTCACGTCCAGGATCCTCATGCTGATAGCCTGGCCAACCGTTAATATCTCCCTCGTCTCCGGGTGCACGATCCCTCGGGATTCTATGATGCTGCTCCCTTCGTACATCCTATGCACCCTCTTGAGGTTCTTGAGGTCGGCCGTGCCATTACTATCCTTGCTCGTGATGGTCGTCTTGTAGACGTTCTGCGAGTTCGACAGTTTGCCGTTTGTGGCTGTGGAATCATACGGGGATTTGGAATTGACGTTGACTGTCGTTCTTGTCGGTGATGTTACACCATCCGTCTCCACTTGCTCGGATGTTCTAACATATCTGGAAATGAATTAAAACATATTACTATTTCCGCTCAACATTCAAAAACATTGGTTTGAGTGACAGGAAGAACTTATAAAATCGGCTCTCCAAGGGATCCAAATTGCAGGAATGGCGGAAATACATCAGCCAAATTTATTTATTTACCTAACATTACATTATAACACTTTAACAGCAGATATCACTTTCCCATTTACCATCCCTTGTGAACATACTTCTAAGGTATACGAATTCCTCAACTTGCTCTAATACCTCGTTTTCAACTTTTATAATAATATATCTTTCTTATATTCATCACAGTGATCTGTGCCCAGTACATAATATTCTGAAAATATTTAAATGAACTTTGTTACTTACTGTGAGGATGTGGTAGTGTAGTGTGTGGAGACGGTGTGCTCCGTACTGGAGGAGGCGATATCGTGCATATTGAACTCCTGCCTGAAGGATCGCACCGAGCGCGGCGCCTTTGCCTCCACAAGCCGCTGTGAAAAATGACAACAGTTCACATTAGAATCATCAATCAAATCCAGTAAATACAAATTCAATTAAGGGTTTAAGAAGCTTAAACCCAATTCCTCTCTAAGTCATGAGGGATAACGCTGACTGTATTGAATAATCTAAGATCTTTTGTGTACTAAATTAGGGCCGATTTTTCAGCACCGAGATAAACAGCCAGGTAATTTTAATTCCTCAGTTAGCAAAGAAATCAGTTTTTTTCAACTAAGCAATAATCGTTATTTAGAGAATATACAGTCTGTATAGATAATGATAATCGCTCAGTTGAAAAACTGATTTCTTTGCTATCTGAGGAATGAACACTATCTGACTGTTTATATCGGGATTGAAAAATCGGCCCCTCTGTACAGGTGTGCGGCTCGTTTGATAAATAATCCAGCTCTCACTGCTGGTATTCAACGGCTAGCAGAAGAAAGGTTAGGATGATTTACACTCTTAGCTATTCATTTCCTTTTCAAAAACTCAACAGTTTTAGATCAGGATATCTGTACCAGAACACTGCAGGACAAAGAAAACCCAATATGTAGACCATCAATAAAGAGAGAGAGAGAGAGAGAGGCATACTGTATACCCAAAATCGTTGCAGAGGTTAATGATCACTGATGTCGATTTCACACATATGATTATCTTTAATAATTTGAATTAATAAAATTATATTTATTTATTGTCAATTATTT
>JAPMAF010001114.1:0-11834 GCA_026537445.1 Silvatares holzenthali
ATAGTAGGTCACCAACTTAAATAAAAAAAAATGATATAGTCAAACCAATGTCTCTGGATCTTAAGTTATGATATTCTAGGCTTACTAGACCTACGTCTCCCAACTTTCCTTCCTTTGATGATGAGATGTAGTATGCAGTTCTAAGGATATTGAATTACATATACGACAGTTTTCTAGTTTTATCAATTTGATTGATTTTAAGGTTATTTCATTCGTGATAAAACTTTTGTATTCGTTAAACTAACCCACCAACTAGTTCGGAGCATTCTGTGCTCCCAATATTAGTATTTTTATGTGATCTATGCAAATGTTCACGTCTTTACACCATATAGAATACATAACATAATGCCATTCTCATACTCAGTGGTATGCTAAGATTATGCATGCATAAAACTTTCTTTACAGATTAAACTTACTTTAGACATTTTACTTTCACTGCCCCCTAAGGATATAATGTTTTTGGTTTATTCTAAGGGTCTTTGGAAATTTTCATATCAAATAATTCGTCTCTTTAAAAACTCACGACGATTGTCAGATTAAGATTTATTATATTTATGCGTTTTACCAGAGGAATATACATTACAATTCGCAGCAAACTTACAATTTGTGTTTAGGAAAAAAACAGTAGATTCTTCACGTGGAAATTCAACAATATTATATATGAAGGTACTTAATATACACAAGGTCTCAATAATATTACTGTGAAAATTGCACATATAAGGATGATTAATACATCTTACAGGTAACGTCCATTGCAGGAGCAGGAAATACGTCCATTATGCATAAGTGCAATGATATAATGCAATATGAATTATTATTATTTAACATTTATTTATTATTACGCATTTATATAGCATTACATTAATGCATATTGCGATTGAGACAAAGTACATTGTTTATAAATTATTTTAATTCGAAAGAAATAATGCGATAAGTAACAAGACAATTACAAATAATAACGTACTTTTATTTAAAGTTTTTACATGTCTTGAAGACGAGGCAAATCTTCAATTAAGAGAGAACAGTGAAAGCGCATAAATATATAGATGGTTTTATGTGTAAACATTCGTAAAAATATAATGTTTCATGTTACTGAAATGGGCAAAAAATATTTGCCACTGCATTTTTGTTTCTCATTAAGAAGAAACTATAATATAGATCTATTATGAGGATACATGAGCAAGCATAATTTCAATGGTATCATAGAGATAAGAGTGAAGAAATTCTCTTAGTGAAGGACGATTAGGGAGGATTAGTAGATTTGTGTATTATTTGTTACGTAAGTTTGCAAATGTTTCCTTCTACTATACTAGAAATGTTGGTATTTTAACTATTAAATATCATTATAAATCCTTTTGGTAGCGTCGCATCCATGTAACAGTTCACCTAGTAGTAATTAGTAAGAAAGTGCGATTTCTGTATGAAACGAATGTATAGGACTCTAAGAATTAGCTGAACTAAGTGATTTTGAGGCACACGTGTGCATCGAAGCCTCACGCTCATCGTATTAGTATTTAAACTCACAGGTGGGGAATATATACTATATTTGTTATACTATTTATACTGTACGTGGTTGAGGTCAAGATAGTGTAAAACCACTGTGAAAATTTTACGAATAAATAATTTTTTAAAATTATTTTGCTTCCGCTGTTGGTTTGTCGATTTAGGTATACCTTTCAAGTCGAGTTTTGTTTTTGAAGAAAGTAAAATAAAGGAGTTAATAAAGCAGAATAAAGAATCTCATAATGCTCAAAAGGAGCTCATTTAAATTCTAACTACGCCGCAGACCTGGTTTTACACAAAAAATTAAGTCTGCAGATTTTTATAAAATATTGATTATAAATACGTATTTCCAAGGAAGGTTGTTTTTTTAGATAAGTGTAGGGGTTAATATATCCGGTATAGCATTTTAATCTGTTATCGTAAATTACAAGGGTATTTCGTTCTATCATTTTAACATTTCATTTATTTATAAATGACGTATAAAGCGGTATTTCGTGATACATTATCACAATAACACTTCTATTGTCCATCCGTTTTGATTTAAATACTAAAAATAGATTTTCCAATCATCAAAGATCTTTATTTATTGTTACGTTGAGCAACGTTTTTTCATTCGTTTTAACCTATAATTCTGCAAATGACGTTTTTTCTATAATTTTATTGATTACACTTTATTTATTCACAACTGATGCATAAAATGCTATTTCGTGACACATTACAACAAGTACACTTCCACTAATCCGTTTTGATTTAAAAACTTAACGTAGGTTTTCTAATTATCAAAAGTCTTTATTTATTTATTGTTACGTTGAGCAACGTTTTTTTATACGTTTTAACCTTTAATTCTGCAAATGATGTTTTTTTACTATGTTTACCAATAAAATTACTTGAGAAATGCAACATACTTAATAAATATTTATTCAAATTGGAGGATGTTTTCAAATAACTTTGAAAATAACCCATATTTGCTAACCAAATTTACAAGAAAAGTACCTAAATCGTTTTCCGCGGTAATATGTTAGCTCCGATCACATTCGCGTGGTCTGTCACTATAACGTTAGATAAAAAAAAGCTTCCATGTGCAATAAATTATTGGCGCTGAGAAGATATTTACGCAAATTGCAATGACATGTGTTAACATGCAAAGGTTAAGGAACTTACCTTAAATTTATTGGAACATTTAAAATATATCAAGGAAACTCATTTACATAAGAACGTCTAATTATTCCAACGACATAAATTGTGTGTATATATAAAATTTGCATTTTTAAAATGGATGATGGAAATGGTCAATAGTGATACAATGATAAATGGGTAATTAAAAGGTTGTTTTTCCTTCAATTTATACAGCTAATTATTCAAAAGGAAATTGTGAAGCAACAATGCGAAATGCATATTAATACATACATTTTTCAAGCAGTAATTATATGGTATACTAATCGACATCTAAAAATGTGTTGGTACGGATTTGTTTATAAATAAGCAATTGACTCTTGGATAAGCCGGTATAAATTATAATCAAAAATTCTCAACAATGTTGCATCCCTAAGCGGTGAATGAAACAACATATTTATGATCTGGCCAAATAAGAAGCTATTGGAATTGGAAAAAAAGTCCTCGAAATTGTAATTTCCCAACTCCACGCAATTTGATTGAGCCTAAAAAATAGTGAAACACCATGTCTATAATATTTAATTAATTCGACCATTTGGGTCTTTCAAGATTAGCTGAACCCCACCAATGTGGTACAAACGGGATAAGCAGCAAGGGACTAGTGTTGTAAAATTTGTCATGCCATGCTGATTTATAGACGATCATTTGCTTGCCGGAAGTTATTGGCGAACTGTTAAAACAACAATTTTGCACCGTACTGATACCACCTCTTATTCGGCCAAATAAACGACCATTTAAAAGCACAAAGCGTAGAACACATGAGCTCTTCTCATGGAGCTCTAACTTGACAAATTATGGCATCTTATATTCCAAAAATTACGGACCAATAATTCGATCTACAATATTCATCGCTTGAAGAAGTTGTTGAAGAGTTTGAAAATCTTTTTGTGAAGTAACTACGGAGAAGTGGAATAAATATTGATTAAATTGTTTTATTGCTATGAAAAGTGTATCGACGTTCACGGAAAATATTTTGCGAAACTAATTGATTTTTCGCCATTCCTTGAAATTTTATGCGCCTCATATTATTCGATTCGATTAGTATTCAACCGCATATCAAATCTTATCGGGTGTATACACCATATTTTTGTTTGAAGTAAAAGCAATTGAATTGTGTACACATTCTTTTGATTTATGCACTTTTACGTATAGAATAAATGTAAATTGGGACGCGTTTTAGTTCAACAGTTACTGATAGAGATTTCACAATTATACTCATTTTCTTATTTAAAAAGCGTGTTTAATAACATTTAGTTAAGCTAATAACTCATACTCGCTTACGTTGAATATATACTTGCAACTTAAAGATGCACATAGTATACCATGTTGCAAAATAAAAATATCGAATAAAGCTATTCGATATTTTTATTAAATTATTATATTGTATAAATGAATGCTGAAAAATCTAAGTGAGGGAAACATGTGTAAATAAATGTTTGCAGAACTGAACTAAATAAGAGGCTTTAAGTTTTGGTGGTGCTTACTTAAAAACCTTAACTAAAACCATAATTTAATTAAGAAACTCCTGAATATCACCCATAATGGTACTTTTACACTTGGTTTAGAATATCAACTGATGCTGTAATTTAAAGGTAATAAATTGAGGATAGGGCGAAATTAATATGGGTACTGAATTAACCATGGGTAATCGTGAATCGTACAGAAACAGACTAAAACACTAAACCGATAAATCATCGTAGTCTGAGGATATCTCCCATAAAAATATTATCAGAATAAACGGAGAAATTTATATTTTCGATGTTCTCGGTTGTTACACTTTTTTTAATCATAATGGAGAACTTTATATTAATTATTTGGTTTTAGTTTTATTTTACTGGCATTTAAGTCTACATACTGGTATTTAAGTACAAATTATTTTTACTCCCAGTTACAGTGTTTCCTTTTAATTAAGCTCATCTTTCTCTCAGACCTTTACACATAATGTTTTAAAAAAAGCTATCAACGATAAAAAACATTCTGGAATCATACAACGTTACGTATTTTTTTAAAAATAGTGTCTTGAATCAAACCATTACCATTTCTAAAATATAAGAATCGACCGCATACACTCAAAGACAGATCTTATCTTCAAATTGTTCAAGTTATCCTTATTTTAGTAGTTATAGCTAATAACGTGAATATTGGCAGTAAATGAAGGCTTCATAACTACAGGTAAGATCATCACAAGCTCGTGATGTGAAGTGGGAGGTAGGAATATAAGCGATCGTTAGGTTTCGCATTAGTCCCCGTGCAGCTGTAGATGGGTAAATTCATTTAACGGCGTCGAATTTCACTTCGTTATTTTTGATAACATTTTATTTCCTCGGATTATTTTAGCGCGTTGTAAACATTCTCGCTTCGGGGATAATGACTCACGGGATGAATCAGATGACAATGGTTTTGAGTGCAGGTAACTGACCCATCGTTTCCATCATAAACACAACTCATACATACAGACTGTTCAACAAGTATCATAATAATTATGTTAATAAACAGTTAAGCATCTTACTGTTATAAATGATTAGCCAATTAATTAGTTTATTCATGTGGAACACCTGTTTAAATGTGTTCAATCAACACATAACGAAATGGCCTGCTGAATGGATTTTTATTACAATTTTTAACTGATTAATGCTGTCTCATCTTATATTCTTACTGTAGCTGGAAACAGGTAGAGTTTTCCGAAGAAACTAAAAGAGCACATGATGAAACTTTTAACTGACCTGCACCTATGTACAATGATGTAATAAATAAATAATCAATAAAAGCAGCGATGCGGAAGAATTATGCATTTGTAAGTGTAGATTATCTTATAAATGTATCTTGTTTTAAAATGTTAAAGAAATATTCTGTATGATTTTTGCAAAACTTCATAAGGATTGCCGCGATCCTTTGTAACGTCGTACGATCAAACCTTATTGTGGTCATTGGACTCGTAACAACATTTTTATGCGAATCCCTTCCAAAATCCCTGAAGCAAAACATGGTAAGTATTTCCAGTTTTATTTCCTCGATCATAATTGCATGTCAATGAACCCCGTAACTGACTTAAGCTAATTTTAATTACATATCATACATAATTTTACGCCACTTCTGGATAGAGAACCACTTATTTTGGTTCAAGGGCATATTTATTGTTTTTTTTTTAATAATCTCATCTCTACTAGGTACTGTGCTTCACTTTTTTCTTCTACTAAATGAAAGTTTAGATTCCATTTTATAAGGTTGTAATGAGCACTATTGTGTATCATAACCTATGATTGTTTTAGGTGCATTTATGGCTGATAATAGAGTGCATTACGTAGTTAACACTTTTGACTAAAATCAATCATCTATTTATAACAACCGATATACACTTCCATTATATTGCTCTAATCGCTTTAATAAATAAATAATTTTGTGCATTTCAAACGAGATAGAGGTCTGCAGACCCAACCATTATATTTAATGTTTAATGCATTTGTTTCGTGTTTATTATCACTTCATAGCATTCCTATTTTCTAAAGACTGCTCTTAAATGTAGTGGTTCTTCCAAAAGAATATATCCATTTTAACTTTGAACTTATTGGCAACAACCTTATTCAGGTTAACATGCTATTTTATCCATACTTCTCTTATAATCGGCCATTCTCTCGACATCGTCAAAACACTTCAAAATAAAGACATTAAGAACTACCATAATCCATTCATTAATTTACAATCCTTCAACTGTTCTTAGATTCTTAGGCTCCTCAAAAATATTCAAGTTGTTGTGAAAATAATTTTAAAGCAATTGTTTACATGGTTTTGGTTGAAGAACAGGGCATCGCCTTTTTATATGTATTCCAAAAGAGCAGAATATATCACTATAATTAGAAATGCAACATTTTGCATTAAGCCTGCGGGTATTAAAAGCCCTTAACATGCATGAGTTATACCACAACATTTGAGATGAATGTTGGTGATATATAAAATTTATTGTATATCGTTTCGAATAACACTTATTCATTATATCGAATTTCTTATACTTATTGGCATGAGCATTGCAAATGTAATAATTATATACTTAATCGTGGTGCTATACATGAGATAATGGATGCTCTATAGAAAATGATTCGATTTACCTAAATAATACACAAGTGTGAATATTCACGATGATCAAGTAAATATTCAAGAAGTAAAACAACGAGAAGCACTGTTTGAGAACTAGTATTAATTTATACGATGAACAGTTTATTAAAAATTCAGCGAATTATTGCACGGAGTCTAAATAAAGTTGTAGAAGTTGTCCAAGGAAAAAAAATCTAATACAGTTGACAAAATATTCTGCCTTCATTATCTCAGTAATTTATTAGACACAATATATTATCGAAACATGTTTTCCAGTTTACTTTTAACAAGAATCTTCAAGTGAAATAATCTTTATTGAAGTCGTAAAAAAGAATCAGGTGGACTGGTAATAAAAGTAAAGTTTTCACGATATTGTCATAAAACGACACACTATATAATGATATACAGATATTTCGCAAACAAACGGCCCACATTGCTGCGAAGTAAATAAAGGCAACTTAGGTCATTAGACAGAGAAATTCTCTGGAACGCATTTCGATACATTTCGTAAGAAACGGCTAATGGTTTTAATACAATTCGCCTAGACTTTACGACGCGCCTGGTGTGATCATAAATGACGATGACCGCTTTGACGAATTTGGTGATAAACACTTGCTTTAAAATCGTATAAGTACTGATTTCACTGTTTTTTTTTCAGAAGGTTCCTCTGTAACATTACTTATTGATTACATTTTACAGGATTTTAGCGACATTGTCGCCATTAATTTAGCATAAGAGTAAGAAATTAAGATTACGAGACAAAACAATAATTCGGCTAAAAGAAGGTAGATTGGAGTAAAACCAAGGTTGTAAGTTGAGTAAAGGAAAAAAGAGGAGGAAAACGCATGACTAAAAGGAGATATCAGCACAAACTGATGGGGGACTACAAGGCATTTTAGAAAATAAATTTAAACTGCTCCTAAAATAGGAATATGGTGAAATTCTCGCACAGCCTCAGGTTTGCAAATATGCAAGTAGGCTAAAATTTCAGTCTAAGAAATAATGCTATAGTATTAGGAATACGATGAAGTACGTTATATATTGATGATCATATTGAAAATGGTTATTAGGTTTAGCCTAGGATTACCCTAAACGGACGTGAATATAATTTAATTCCAGGATGTAGCAATGAGAAATTGATGTTATTGCAATTCAATTGAACTTGATGAGTGTTCCCCAATGCAATATTAAATAAACAGTGTTATGATCCGAAGAAATCTCATAAAGTGCTAATCAGTGATACGTGGAGACAAATTACGTAGTCGATTCTCAGATGATATCATGTTGTAGGATTGATTTCTCTAACGGAAACTTGTGATTGCTTAGAACGTTGCCAAAACACGACAGTGCGATTTTTGAAGAATTAGCATGAGATAAGTGTAAACTCGCAAAAAAAATAAACATCAAAGGAGACAATATTATGACTGATATCCATAAAACACACGTCATATCGATTTCCGAATAGACAACAATTCAATAGATTGGGAAGATAATAAATAATAGAATTGTTAGAAATCTTGCGGTGGGAATTTCAGAATATTCTAGAAGTTCTGAACTTGTTGTTTTAAGAGAAATTTTAAGTGTTTATGTCTGAGAGGCTATATCGCTTTACAGATTGTTTACAAGCTTTTCAAGTACTAAAAGGTTATACCAGCAACTTGAGTGTCCGATTCAAAAGTTAAGTGCCACAATTATTGCGAAGTCATAAGAAGCTGTTTTTACGGAAGGAAAATCCGAAATTTTAACGTCCATTACACCTAGGAGAAGAGGTACTTAATGGCGCTATCCAGCTAGAAAATTGACAAAATTAGTTTATATCATATATCAGTAAAATACAACACATCATCGCGCCACACCACTATATTCTGGCATGGCATACATATCTTGTCACATCTACGCTCATTTTTTTTATCTTATACTACACATGAGATACCGCGACATCACCATCCGTCTGCGTCTGCAACATACTGTACAATTGCACATTTAAATGCTGTGTAGCAATCGGAAGAGAGATTTTTTTGCTGTTTTTTATTTTTTTATGTTTGTTTACACATATATTTAAAATCTGGATAAAAAAAATGCATTTATAAACACATTTTTTTTCACTCCTGCGAGATTCGAACCCGCGACTTCCAGCGTTACTTTGGTCAAGCACCTTTAACCACTCGACCACGAGGCCGACAATCTCCTCATGATCATCTGTGATTATTACGACTACGAACAGAGCCATCGAGTAGAATTCGGATAATTCCATATTTTTCTTGGATGACCCTTTGTCTCATACCTTCTACATTCATATCGTATTTGTTACCTTTATAATCTCCCAGTATTCGTTCAACATGTCCAAACCGTTTCAAGTAATTTCTTTTTGTTGCTTCAAGGAAAAGTTTTGTCAATAACGTTCGCCTCCGCTCCACATTCCTTCCTTATGTCTTTATTTCTTACTTTGTCATATACTGTTTTATCACACATTATTCTGAGAGTTTATATTTCAAATAGTCATAATGCGTTCAAGAGTCATCTTCTTACAAAGAATAGTCTTGTTTATTTTATATGTTAAAACTCCTTGAGTTTATTTTCTGCAAAAAATGTTATGTGGCCAATACATCAAAGTATATTGTAACTGGCAGTTAATCAAATGTCACAGAATACAAGCTTGGGAAATTGGAAATTTGATTATTGTAGTATCTAATTTTTTTTATCTTTTACTACACATGAGACACCACGACACCACCATCCATCTGGGTCTGTTACATACTGTAAAATTGCACATTTAAATGCTGTGTAGCAGTCGGAGGAGATATTGAAAACCTGGTTATTCAGTTCTAGCCAAGAAACATGGATAAATCCATTTCACGTGGCTTACAATCCCGAACGGTGGTATTGCTCCAGTGCGATACAAGATTTACCACTCTTTTCCAGTTCAGAGTGAATATATATATTTTTTAAAAGCATTTTTTTTCGCTGTTTTTGATTTTTTAAATTTATTTTTTATACATATATTTAAAACCTGAATAGAAAAATACATTTTTAAATATTTTTTTTTTCGTTCCGGTGGGATTCGAACCCGCGACCTCCAGCGTTCCTCCAACGCTTTAGTCAAGAGCCTTTAACCACGAGACCAACAAAAAATCATTCTACGAATATGTTGAATAATAAAAGTATTACCTAACCCTTAGTCTTCAAGATAAATTGTTACAATTTTTATTTTTAGTTTTCCCGCACAGAAGACACCACCGAAACAGGCCTATAACATCTTAAGAGGCTATATGGGTTGAGGAAGACTTAAGTGTAGGGTAGAATTAACTCGAAACTTAATGGGTTTTAAGAATCAATCAGCTTCAAGTTACAAAAATATTATCTGTGGAGCAATGAAACTCTTTCAAACATATTAATTAAAACGTATTCGTATCCTATCAAAGTCATCAAAAAGGTATTAATTTTTTACTGCAGCTGTTTGTACGATTGCATCTTAGAAATCAATATACCTCCCACAAAAATAATAAATTGTTTGAAACAATGTCGAAAAGGCGTAGTTAGACACTGATGCTATCATTAAAAATCGTGAAAATGCACGATCAGAGAGATACGACGTAGAAGCGTTGATTAAATCAATTAAAAAGCTATCAGGCTTATAAAACCACAACAAAAAACAGGAATTAGGAATCCATTCGATTGTGAATATATTTTTCAACGATCGTGATAATATAATCAAGTAATCACCTGTCGTATTACTTCAATCCTGCTGATTTTTATTACAGGGTAGTATGTGGCTCTTCACGATTTCGGCAGTCGTTCGACAAACATGTATTTTACTTGAGAACGCCTTTATTACTATAATATTAACAGAATATATAATATGTAAAACATGTCACACTCCTATTTTGTCAAAAAATCAACATTGTGATTGTCAACTGTTATTGATTTACTGCTGAATGGAGGTAAAGATAATGTGAGTGATTTCATTCGTTAACGACGCATTTTGTCAAATTTGCCTTTAATCTTTAGTATTTTTGTTGGGCCTCGTGGTTGAATGGTTAAGACACTTGACTAAAGCGTTGGAGGAACGCTGGAGGTCGCGGGTTCGTGTCCCGCTAAAGGAAAAAAATGAAAATGCATTTTACGTTTTAAATTTTAAAAGCATATGTGTAAAATCAAAAATAAAAAAAAAACATTTCAAATAAAATTTATATTCACAAGAAAAAAGTTGTAGATCGTCTATCACCCTGGAGCAATGTCACCATTTAGTATCGCATGCCACATGAAATGGATTTATCCATGTTTCGTGACTAAAACTAAATAATAATAATGTTTCTTTCTCCTCTCCTCCTATAGCATTTAAATGTTAAATTGCACTGAATGTTACAGATCTAAACGAATGGTGGCGTCGTGGTGCCTCATATTGTAGTATAAGATAAAAAATCTAATTCTACTTAATAATTATATGATACATATATACTCGTTCTTACACATCAATTGAGTGTTTCTGTGGGAATCATGATAAGGCTAATAGGGTGCAATAATATGATTGCGATAGTGACTGGTAGATAATGAAGACAACAATTGGTTGTAGACCATCACAATATACCCTATAACCGTAGCGGTTATTACGGTTATAGAATATATTGTGGTGTCATTATTGCTTTATGCATAATAAAATTCAGTGAACTTTATTCTTATGACATTTCCATTTTGTTTAATTTTGTTTTCACTTGTAATATTAATATAAAATTAAATACTTTATGAGTCATATGATCATAACATCGCTGTATGTCAAAAAGTCGGCATGGAAATATTCTACAAGATACTCTACAACGTAGGTATAATATTTCCAAGTGTTACACGCAACCACAATGTAACAATGTGCTTGCTACAAAGTGTTTGGGGTGTGTATTTTAAATTATTTTCGAGGAATAATTTCTTAGTGTTACATACAACAGTGTGTTATTTTACTTGAGATACTACTATCCATATATTCACGACAAGTGGCGTACAGTGCTGAACGGTGGTGAATAGCTCTGGAATGATAAACTCTTTCAGTCTGCCCTGTTTTTTATATCACAATATAT
>JAPMAF010001115.1:0-11828 GCA_026537445.1 Silvatares holzenthali
TCTCATTGTGTTATTTAGATATATTTTTTCTTTTATTTGTGTTTTGATGAAATAGAATAATTTTTGTCATCTGTGAATGACTATTTCATTTTTTATTTACTGTTCACTTTTACATCTGAATTTGTCAGAATTGAAAGTTTGCATGCATCCAATTATTACGTAACATTTCATTTCTTAATATGTTTTTACTTTTTTTTTATTTGTGTTTAGATGAAATAGAATATTACATTGTTGTTTCTGAATGACTCCCATTTTTGATTTACTGTTCACTTTTTGCATCTGAATCAGTTAAAATCGAAAGTTAGCATGCAGCCACTTTTTATATAACATATTGCATTCTTTCTTTTCTTGGTGTATTTTTCTTTTCTTCTTTCAATGAAACAGGATATTTTATTGTTATTTGTGAATGACTGTTTAATTTATTTTTTATTTATTATAATTATATCAATATTTTGAGATCCTTTCTTATTTGCTGGTAAGTTATATTAGTTTGATTTAATTAGTCAATTTGAGAAAGGAGCCAAAGAAATTTATCAGAGGTGCAATCAGTCATTACTTCTATAATGGAAACAATTGTTTTTTTTTTATTGCTTTTTCTTTAAGTGCTTCCAACATGATGTTATGTTTATCAGCAACAATGTGAA
This sequence comes from Silvatares holzenthali, assembly GCA_026537445.1. Taxonomy (NCBI): domain Eukaryota; kingdom Metazoa; phylum Arthropoda; class Insecta; order Trichoptera; family Pisuliidae; genus Silvatares; species Silvatares holzenthali. The sequence goes on from JAPMAF010001115.1 coordinate 645, forward strand.
TATGCTACAATTTTTTTTTGAAGCCTGTATATATTTATTGATTCAATCTAATCTGTTAGTAAAACTATCATCCAATTAAAAAGCAATTTTTATTTACTCATTGTCCTATTCTCATGCCACATTCGACTGGATATTTTCACATGATGGAACATAATATAAAAGGACTTAAAAAATTTGATAACATTCAAATTTTGTTGCAGAGTTCACCTACAGTTTTTTATCAGTTGTAAATGTAAGGTCTGTTTTTTTATATTTAAACAAATGCAATAGAATATGTCACCCAAACTCTTATAATTATTTTGCAGACTTCTTTTAATTTTATTCTTTGTTCAAGTTATATGTTATGCAACAGGATTTTTATTGAATGCAATTGTATAGTAAAGGTATTTGTTAATGAAAATTTGTTAAATTGTCTGTCGGTAAGTACACTTGAAGTAAATAATGTTGATGTACTTTAGTAAAATGTTTGTAAACCTACAATAAGAATATGAAAATTTACATTAAGATGTCATTAGCTTTCATAGAAGTAATGTCTTAATTTTTCAGCGTGCATATTCGACAAAATATATTTATACAATTGTGTATTTTATCCAAAACATCTCTGCATACTGTTGTGATGTGTGGAGAGCTGATATCACAGATTCAATCTCTAAATTGATAAGGTACCATTGAATGAAAATTATTGATTCGTTAAAAGGTCCAGAAACACTTTACCTTTATGACGGTAAGTGACTGAACACAAATGATCATAACATATGCATCAAGTTCCACTTACTTCCAGATCATGGCCTTTAATCCGATTATTATTGCATTATGCTTCCCGGGAGTAAATATTTCTTAACCAAAACTTCATGATTGCTGTCAATTTTACTATCTTACATCTATCACTTTATACTAATCACTGTTAACGATTTCTTTTTTGCAATCTTCATCTTTCTCTCAGACCTTTTCCTCAGTACTGGAGGTGATGAGCTCTATTCACTTTCTTGAAAATAATAGTGCTATCCAACATCTTTCTGCACTGCAGTCATATTTATATAAGGCAATCATTCGGACGTTATTGAATCGCTTTGTTCTTAAACAAATTAACTTGCAATATGGTAACAAATTGAATTGAAATATCATTTTACATGTGGCAGGTTCGTGCACATGTCCGTAAAGAGGATGGAAGAATGCACGCATATGGTTGGAGCCTTCCTAGTCGCCCTGTCAAAGCGCCTACTCCTCCAACAACATCATCCACCGGAGTACCAGTACCTGTCCCAGTGTTTTGCAGGTTTTTATTTTATTCAATTCTCATGAGAGTAACTGAAAAATTAATAGCTTATTTAAATAATCAATGTTTCTTTTTTATCTTTCAGACCGTTGACTGAAACCAATCCGGGTATGAAATTTTGGTGCGGTGCTGGTGTTAATATGACCGGAGGGAACGGCGTTGTGGAATCGGGAGATGGCCCATCATCTCTTGCTGATGAAATGCGAGGAGCCAATATACAAGAGCAGGCAGACAACCAGAGTTTCTGGGCGCAACCGCAGCAATCTAACCTGTCATCATTCGTTTGGATATGCTCTAGCACCCACTCAAATAGTACAGTTACGGTAAGATCGACCCTTGTATTCTTGTGATTAATTAAAAATATCTGCATGGAATGATTGTTTATGCTAAGAATATTACACTCAGTACATCACTTTCATTATGATAACTTCACAAACAGATGTCTTTTGAATTATTACAACCTTATCAATGACAATTCTTTAACCTCCACACTTCCAAACATTGCGCCTTCTCGACACTCAGTATATCAAGAGCCCTTAAAAATATTCATTTTCAGCAAATATTCGGAAGGCGCTGATTATAAAGCCTTTGACAAGTGAGAACCAGAACTAAGAGTTAATTGTATGGTTCCTTTCTATCACGCATTATGTTTCTGTGCTGTCTTTCACCTTAAACTATAAGCAAAGTTAATTTTCAGGGCATTTTATCTATCTACATTGTTGTTTATTTGCAGGTAATTGACGCCAACAACCCGTCAGATATTCTGTCAACATTCAGCGTGTGCGACAATCATCTGTTGTGCATCGCATCGGTTGCTGGAGTCACCCCCGATCAGGACATGGAGGACTCCAACGAGAATGTAGTGACGGATAATGCGACGGTTGACCAGCAATCCACTGGGTTGGCAGCGCTCTGCATCTACAATAACAACAACAATAACAATCCCGCGCAAACTGAAAGTCCCGCTGGAGTAGTTACCCTTGTCAGTATGCACTACTAACTATAGTATATTTACTGACAGAACTTACTTTGGTTTTATTTACCAATCGTTATATTTTCTATGCAGATAACTGTAGGAGAGGATACAATTGCTCCGCAAACAAACATTGAAAAGAGTAGTGGAATTCTAAGAAAAGACAATGTGTCCGTTGATGTAAACGATTCGGCTGGCGATGCAATCGATGAACAACACAATGATGATGATCCGCCATTGACTGATCATCCTAACAGTTTCGAAGAGAAAGAATCCAAGCCGATTACTCCCCTCCCATCCACGGCTCAGCCAACTATGTGGCTGGGAGCTCAGAGCGGAATGCTCTATTTGCACTCCGCTGTGAAGGAATGGAATATTTGTCTTGGAAGGTAATCTTCACTGATTTCATAGTATAATAATTAAAATGATTGCCTGCTCGTATTGACCTATAATCAATGACTCATTATTAATTCTGTATAGCTTGCTTTCGTAATTATTTCTCTGTAGTGAGCACCAATAGATGATCTAGACTCAAAATCGATACTGTCAATCTGTATAAATTGTAAACAAATATAGGTCGATCCTTTCAATAACTAAAACTGTTTGATTTTGGTGAGAGGTATATTAAAAATTCTTGTATATAAAACAATTTCTAAGCCATGTTAAAATTATCATTTCTCTAGTTATAGATAGGTTGAAGACAGATAGTGATAGTAAAGTGTCAACTGTTAATAATGCGATGCACTCCATATTCGAGGGAAAAAATATTTCCCAAAAGAATCACAGTTTACGATACAAAATATAGTCTTGGTTTATTGCTATGTGACAGAAAAACGTGGACCTGACAGAAGAATGACGATTGCAGAGTATTATAGTAGAGATGGGATTGTTGAGAAGGACGTGTGAAAAGACCTTTAATGATAGAATAAGATTTAGAAGAACTTGGTTAGCACTTGTTTTCTAACTTCGAAATGTAGGCAATATTAAGTATTTCAACAACTGTTGCGTGTGTATGATGCGAGGCATGAATATGGAGGAATATTTGTGATACACTTTGTATTTTAATAATTATTTTATGACTGGTTCACAGTAACTGGTTGTTGATTTCTTTTATAAATGAATCATTATTATTACAGAGTTCAGCTCAAGGACGCTGTTCTTTCCATAGTGGAGTGTGCTTCCCGGGTAGTGGTCGCCCTGGCTGACGGAACAGTTGGGGTGTTTGCACGGGCTCCCTCTGGTGTTTGGGATCTCTCACGTTATCATCTGCTTACCCTGGGAGGGCCGCAACATTCAGGTTTGTTTTAATAATTATAGCGGAACACAAATAATAATCTGATGTGTACATTACGGAAATTATATTGCAACCTCCATCATACTCATGGCATCTCTAAAAAATCTTTTTTTTTTATGTCATTATTGATGCTCTATTTGATTCAACTTTTCGATAATAATTCATCTTCTAATAATTTTATAAAGCATAATGTATTCTAAAATTAATGCTAAAATTTTTATAAAATTATATAATTAAAATCGCAAGACATTTGTAGGTCAATAATATTTCATCTTATCTAGTTCACAGTATATTTGAAAAATTCAAACATTTTAAGTAATTTCTTTCTGTATTATTTTCACCACTCTTTTTTAGCAATTTTTTTTGTTTTATTGTCAAAAATGTCTTTCTTAACGCCTTATTTCAGAGACTTCTGTCAACGATTGTAATATTTTTCTTTTTGGGTAAGAAAATATTTCAATCCGAATTCATTTTGGAATTTTTCTTTCCCGTCATTTTTAAAAATGTTTCAAATTGAATCTTGCACATTGATATGAACCATAATTATAAATTATTCAGTTTGTTTATTATCGGTGTGTTGCGATGCTTTCTACAATTAAAATGTTGCGCTTTGCGTTTTTTATGCATACCTATTTACAAGCGTATTACCGAATTTCATATTTCAAATATTAATTAATGATGTATGATTTTGTTTAAATATTATTGAGATGTTTTCAAATGCGAATCTTTTATAATTTATAAAATGTATGAATTTTCAATTGCGAAAAACCTATTTATTATATTTTTTTTTATTGTTTTATATTGCAACTTCACAAGGTTATACAATTTCGGTTATGTCTCAAGAGTGGATGTTCATAAGCATTTACTATCCATATTTTGAATGGAATTAATGGGAAAATATAAGTCGTATGCAATTTAGTTCTCTTTTGTCCACAGTGAGATGTCTGGCTAGTGTCGGTGATACAGTGTGGTGTGGTCATCGTAGCAGAGTGCATGTAGTCGCCCCCAAGTCCCTTCGCTTATTACACAGCCTAGAGGCTCATCCCAGGAGAGAGAGTCAAGTTAGGCAGCTAGCGCCTCTCGGCGATGGTGTTTGGGTCTCTATCAGGTTAATCCATCCCTTACAATTCCATTAAAGAGACACACTCGTAGAAATGTATCGATCCAAAACGTTGCGTAATAATACACATTTTTAGATTGGATTCCACGCTGAGGCTGTATCATGCTCACACTTACCAGCACCTCCAAGATGTGGACATTGAGCCGTATGTCAGTAAGATGCTCGGAACCGGCAAGTTGGGCTTCTCCTTCGTGAGAATAACTGCCCTGTTGATCAGTGCGGGTCGACTTTGGATCGGCACTGGTAATGGAGTTATTATATCGGTGCCATTATCTGACTCGGGCGCCGTTCCACCCACAACACCGAATCGAAGTAAGAATCATTTTATAATTTCTAACCCCGCACATTTTCTGCAACCTTCGCTACTTTTTAATGACATTTTATTTTTAATCTTTTACTGTACATGAGCTACCACGACACCACCATCAGTCTGAGTATGTAATATTCAGTGCAATTGTGCATGTAAATGCTGTGTAGCAATCGGAGGAGAGATTGAAAACTTGGTTAATCTGTTGTCACTAAATACTGTGGTCCAGGTGTACTCGAGGGCGATACAAAATCTACCACCCTTTTCCAGTCCAGAGTGAATATACATTTTTAAATGCATTTTTTTACCGCTTTGATTTTTAAATATACATATTTTTAAAATCTGAATCGAAAAATGCATTTTTAAATATGATTTTTTACACTCTGGTAGGTTTCGAACCCACAACCTCCAGCGTTCCTCCAACGCTTTAGTCAAGTATCTTAAACACTCTACCATTAGGCCGACTAAACGTAACACTTTTAAAGCTGCTTTAATCAATCTGAGTTATCGCACACCATTCGATTATAACATAAACAAGCCAATATAATAATGATGTATGTATATTTTACAGCTTTCAAAAATGTATCCATTTCAGCTGGTAAGGCAACTGGTTTGGTACCGTATTGTACGATGGCTCAGGCTCAGTTGAGTTTCCACGGGCACCGTGACGCAGTGAAGTTTTTTGTGGCTGTTCCCGGATCAGGTGGCACTCCCACCACTCCGGCTCCCATGCTGGTAATGTCCGGAGGAGAAGGATACATCGACTTCAGAATAGGTAAGGCGCTTCCGCAACCTATCGAACCCTTCCTAATTCTGATCTTTTCTCATCTATTCAATCAGAAAGCTTTTATTTTTATTTTGAATGATGTGCGCCAATGTTTAGTTTCGATTTTCTTTTTATTTTTATATCGTTTACCGCAGTTCGATTAGAGGTATGTTTACTTATTTTACTGGAGCTGTTCATACCATGGGGGTGGGTGGGATTGCACGTATGCAACATTTGCCCATTTGATGCTTTTTTAATACAATATTGTTTTTTTTTTTATTTATTTTTAGAAACTACCTTTTAATACCATCAAACCCGTAGTCATTATTTTAAGTTAAGAGCTTGGAGATTGGTGTGTTTTTTTGTTTGTCTGTTTTATTAGAAGACCATGCGGATGACGCACGAGATGTCGCCTCTCACCTGATTATTTGGCAGATTCTCCCTGATACTTGACTTTACTCGGCCTCCATTTTATTTGTTACCAATATACACTCCGAGAATAAAATATCACCGGTATGTTTCACATATGGTTTATTTACCTCTCAGCAATCTTCTTCCTTCGGATTTATATTATTGTATCGGCGGGATCCCATCCCGCAGACCTCTGTGTCTTAAGCTAATGTGAATAACGCTTTGTTTCATAACACTTGCAACCGATATATATTTATATATATGTTCAAGGCGAACTCTGTATTATATTGTCGTAAGCTTTCACGACCAAAATATTCACAAGTCAAAAACACTTGGGTTGTTATGTCGTAGTGTGACATTTCGTTCGCCAAAATTTCGGACCACATTCCGATGTCCATCTTCAGAAAGTCCGTTTGTGTTGAAGTTAGCCAAAGTACAGTGCGAAAAGTGCTTGCTTAAGTATTAGGTAAGAACACCGCAATAGACAAATCAGCTTTAGGGCCAATTTTTCTTTTATGTGTCTAATAAGAGCATTTCATTTTTAAATATCGTATACCATATTGATAAAAAGAATGCACCTTTTCGACAGATAAAATTTATCATGTGATTGTAAAATCAGCCCTTTATCCAGCTTTTTCTAAACTTTGTGCATTTCTTCTCCTGTTAATCCAGAATATGAATCAATATGTCTCATTCAAAAAGGAAGCCACAGAAATTTACAAAAATCCCAACAACAAGAGATGACAAATTTCTCCTTAAGATGTAGTATCGAATCATGGTCCCCGATCTTAATTAAAGGCCATTGATATCAACACTATGAGTAGGTATACTCGCTTAGTGCTTAAGTGAACCCTTTTCACACTATATTCAGGTTGATTTTCCCCTAACAAACTCGCCCTGAGCAGGGCACTACAGTATGGCCCTAAATATTGGCAAACGAAATATAACGGCACTACGTAACAAACCAAAAGTCTTTGATTATCTCTCTGCATTATTGGTATTGGTAAATTCACATAACTCCATACCCTTATCTCCGCTATCCATTTTATGGTTTGTTAAGTAATACAGCAAACTACCTTTACATCTCTATATATTATGCATGCATACATTACTATTTTCTTAATCTTTCTACACCTCTTTTCTACTCTACTTCAATTAGTGTTCTTTTTATTTTTGCACCATTCCAAATGACTTGCATATCGTAGTATATATTTAGTTAACACAAGTATGAGTTTACATTACTGTATTGTCAATGTACACTGTGCTTTATTATTGCAATATTTTTGTTGTTTACATCCACTTGCTAGCTGATTATTATTATTTTGATTACTATTCTTGTTTTTGATTGAATCAAGAATTCAAAACACTGTAGGATGTATCTAAAAATGTTCAAATTGTTTGCTATTTATTTGTTTAACCTATTTCTTTTATTTTTTGCTAAGCTATTTAATATCGATCATAATACAACTTGAATATGACTTAAGATGGATGCGGCTAATTCTAAAGTGATAATTTTTTTTTAAGAGACAAGTGACCGGTTGCCAGATTTATGCGGACGAGTGTCTGAATATTTCTTATAGTGGCAGAAGGTATACAAGAGACAATGGATCATTTGAAGATATTGATTGAAGAACAGTTTCAGATAATAAGGTTCGAGACACCATACACTCCAAAGAAATGCAGTAGACGATATGTAATTAAATGCATGAACTTGACAGAAGATCAAAGCAGAATAAATGCAGTGGAGATAATATTGCTAAGAAAAATGTACAGAAAGAGAGAAATGAAAATTTCAGAGAAAAATGCCTATTATAAGTAAGTCATATACAGAATGGAAGTTGAATGCTTGAGATGGTTTAGGCAGATGAGCAAATGATAAATGAAAGAATAGTTATCCAGATCTATAGTGTGAATATATTTGGTAGAGCAGTGCAGCGACAATGTAAATTAACTTAGCAGGAACATATTTCCCAACAACTCAATGAAGGTTAATATTAAGCAGTAAACCTTCCATAAAAGCCCAACAGAAGAGATTTCTCTGAAATATATTCAATTTTATATTATTAATTTATATTGCCTGCCCCAGGCTTACGAAGTAATAATATAAATCAATTATAATATTACAATATTAAATATATCTCAAACCAATTTCTATTTTTGGGTCTTTATAGAAGACACTGATGTCAAAAGTTTCCTCAACAACCTAGGGGCATATATGACGAGATCCATGAATGTGGAGGCGCTTGAAATATATGTCAGGTCAAATACGAATGACACTTAATTCCTTCCATTGTCCATTCTTTTAACTGTTTCTATTTTTTTAACAATATTCTGTATCCTCATTCTTGTGTGGTATCCAAAAAATATTCCATTTTACTGATCATTGTATGTGCTTGCTATTCCCCTTTTGGTTGTCATGTTTCTCTAAAATCTGTATGTGTTAATGTCTTTCTCTCCCTACTAATTGTAGAGGTAAATCAGCCAAATGTGCTACCATTAAACTCAAAAGAATCTGGTTGATAAGCTTATTGCATTAAATATGGATGAGATGTTAGGTGTGAGAATTAATTCAGTGCATCTAACAGCTATCAATTGCTGTAGTATACAATTTTCTAACATCTGATGTCTGCAAAAGGTTTTATTTTGTCGCTTTGATATCTGTCTAAATATGAAGTTGGTAAATGTTTGAGTGTTCATCTGATTATTCTGATGATTATCAGAGTTTAAGCCCCAAAAAAATGATATTTCCAGCTTTCCGCTTTCATGTGAAGAAAACAGCAGCTGAAACTCGTTGATTTTTTTATATGTTATACTATACATGACACACCATGCCATCACCATCTATCTGGGCCTGTAACATTCAGTACGGTTGTACATGTAAATACTGTGTAACAGTAGGAGAGAAAGAAAACTTTCTTAAGTTTTGTCACGAAACATGAATAAATCCATTTCACGAGGTGCATTATGCTGAATGGTGATATTGTTCCAGGGTAATAATAGATCCAAAGTTTTGAGTAATCTCTTTGTTCGACTAATTTTTCCATTGTAAAAATTACAAAGCATTAAAAGAGCTGATCATAGAAACACACTACGTAACAGATTGCGCTTAGTTTTTGTGTAGTAATTCAATATAAGGCAATCTTACAGAAAATACATCAAATGATCTTTTACTCGGTTCTTTTAAATGATAAATTCCAGATTTTTTTTTATCCAGAATGTAACCAAATGAAGGTTCTTCCATATTATTGTTTTTTGTTTATTTGCCAACAAAAAGAATAATTGAAATGTGTGATAGTATTAAAACTTAAAACATGGATTTGTGTCAATTAGTATTTGTCAACAGTGAAATTCTTAATATCTCATTTAGCATCACCAATTCTTCTGGCTAACTGTTTTTAGAATGACCGCTTGATGTGTCATATCACATCATCAGTTTGCAGTTGATATATCCTGAATAACAACCATTGGCAATATATTTCCTTTGTGAGTCTACTGTGGAAGGACTTGCCGTCTTCTGTATTTCTCTCCTCCTATAACTTATACCAACACTACATAGCGTTTTCAGGCCTTTTACAAGATATTTACTTTGTGATAGAGAACAAATAAATTACCTCTGTTACTATGTATATATCATGTTATGGATAACTTGACAGATTTCAATATTTTTTATATTTAAAAATGAGTAAGTTTCTTAAACATTTAAAACATTCTTCACCCACATCCATGATTCAGCAAAAATGGGGTTTTTCGAACTGGAAAGAGATCCATTATTCTCTACAGTGCTCAGTGAACAATTTCATTCTGAAAGTTTAAAGACCACTACAGAAATGAAACGGTTAAGACAATACACTGGTAACTTATTGAATAAGTTCCAGAAGTTATAGTCTTCTGTAGCTAAATAAATATTTTATAATGTTCAATCAAGTATGGTGTAGTTATATGAAAGCTTTTTCGATTATTTTTTAAGTCATTATTCAGTATCCATGCATCGGTCATATATTTCCTTTAAAGCGTATTAATCTGCATATAGCTAATTAATGATTTCATGTACAGTACAGTACAGCCAGGATTGCGTTGATTATAGGTATTGAAACAGTTAAGTTATTTTGTAAATTTTAAATGTAGCTCGTGAATAAACATCTTTTAAGATTAAACTTACAATTATTTAGCTGTGAGTGTTGCTATCACTTTACCTTGTTTTGCAGAAATTTGTTAATTTATTGTCTCTAGCTTCTTTTGATATTGCTTTCTTATTAAATTAATCCGAAAGCACATCAGCTTTTTTGCCATTTTTTTTTTCTTAATTTTAAATTAATTATTTACTAGGATACTTGCATTGCCTCAGATAAAAATCACTGCTTATTGTAGGATGAGTTTAAGCAAATTAGTCCCATACTAATGCGAAAATAACATTATATAAAGAGACAATCAAAAAGTAAGTGTTATAATAGTGGCTTTGCAAAAACAATGCAAAGGGATTCCTTTTAAAAAAAAAATTACACCCACAATGATGTAGTAATGACCGTCTGAACAATGAAAAGTTTTATATAAACTTTTGACTTTAAGAAACCTCAAAGAGCAAAGTCTAAAGATGTTAAATTGCGTATTCTTGATAGCTAATTCTTATCACCCAAATATCACCCAATGTTAGATAACACAACTAGGGAATGTCTCATCCAATAATTCCATTGTTTCATGTGTTTTGTGGCAAGTGGCACCATCATATTGAAACCACTTGTCTTCAACATCCATACCATTCGATTTAGGCACAAAAACTAGATCATCATGCCCCAATAATTTATTTGTACTGTTTGTGCGTTCTCGTCAGTTTAGCCCCAAACTATCATAATAGTTTGGATGTCAAAGCACAACAGAAAAATAACTGACTAATTTCAATTTCCTGCTCTTGTTGGGACATCTCCCATAATATAGATAGCATAATAGCCGAAGGGATATGTACACGTCTTATTTCAAGCATAATGTTATTTTTATTTTTATTACAAGCTTCTTGCAGCTTAATGCAGAAATAATACAAGA